>JAJONR010003717.1:0-46959 GCA_029582245.1 Solanum etuberosum
TTGAGTAATTATCTGAAACCACAGAAAAAGTTATGTTTTTAAACATATGAGCTAGTATATTTTGGGAGTAGTATTGAGCACCGATATGGGGGAGAGTTTAGATAACTCACAGCCCCCATAAACCATGTAGCCAACGTGGGTAGACCTTTATAGGGGGCATGTCAAGAAAGAACCCAAGAGGAGACTCCTTGAAATGTTGAAATTGTTAATCGTTGAGTCGTTCTCTAAGTTTAACAAAAACTTCAACATTGATGTATGAACACTAGTGTTTACTTTTCTTTTTTTCATGAATTAACAAAAAGTGAATTTTAGATAGTGCAACGCAATATAATGCTAAAGACATAAATGTGTGTATATAATATGTGAATAAGAATTGATTATAAAAAATTGATATATAAGTTGATAACAACTGATGAAATCGATAGTCGTTTTCAAAGGGTATGAAACTATTTTAATATATACATATTACAAAAATCGTACAAACACCAACAAAAAGTTAATCTTCACAGTATATTACTCCCTTCGTTTCAAAAAGAAAGGTATAGTTTGACTTGACACAGAGTTTAAGAAAATAAAGAAGACTTTTGAATCTTGTGGTCCTAAATTAAAGTTATGTCAAATGTACAAAATTTCCCTTTAATCTTGTGGCCTTAAACATGTCACGTGGAAAGCTGAAATTAAAATGTTACCAAAAAAAAGAAAAAGGTCATTCTTTTTTAAACTGACTAAAAAGGAAAGGAGGTCATTCTTTTTTAAACGGAGGCAGTAATATATTATCTGACTACATAATTTTGGTATAAAACAAAAAATGGAATGTTATTAATGAAGGGTTTCGAAACTACAAAAAACTGTACTCTTTAAACATTCTTCGTATTCAATTTTTAAAAAATTCAACATTTTTCCAGTTCAATCGAAATTCATAAATATCAACATGCAAAGTCTAAAAAAAATTACTCAACATTAAAAATAAAAAAAACAACATGCAAGATCTAAAAAATAAAAATCAACCAAATATGAGAAAGATGAAACCTTAAATACCTTCAAAACAACTCTTCTTCATTTGGAATTTGATCTCTTCAAACACACATTACCCTTTGGATTTTTCATTTTTGAAGTCTCGGCCTTCATAACATTTTTCCCCTTTGGTTGCTTTTATAATGAACAAAATCAAAATGAGAATTAGAATCTTCCGACAAAGAAGAAGCGATATTCTTAGACTTCCTCTTTTTGTCACCTTGATTTGAAGAATTGATTTCTATGAGATTAATGTCGCTTTCCATATTGTTCTTCATAACTTTCTTGGGGGTTTGGATGAGAAAATTGAAGTTCGATGAAATAATTTTATCATGATTATTCATAAATCTGGGGCTAATTCTGGAAGTGAAATTTGAATCTACAATCTTGTTCATCTTGATGACAATGAAATGGTTGTTAATGACAGATTTAAAGAATTAATGGAGAAGAAGGAAATCCTTAGTTTCAGAATCCTTAATTGGCACACCTGCTTTAATTAATACTCCCTCCGTCCCTTTTTATATGTCACATTTTTATTTTGCACTTGCATTAAGAAATGATGTAACTTTACCCTTCTACCCTTATTTAATGTTTTCTTAAGTCAACTTTATAATAAATAATGAATATGTTAGATTTCAAAAATATAAATGCATTTGGATGACTATTTAAATTTTTAAGTTTATTTTTGGAGCCTTGTAGGGTTCTTCTCCTTCATCTGGAAATTTATTCAACTCGAAATGGTGCATAACTCCTTTATTTAGATCTTGATTTTTCTCACTTTGGCCTTCACATGTTTTGGTTGAGTCTTCTATTTTTACATCCTTTAAACTTTTTGAAGTGTCAACTTCCTTGATAAAATTTGTTGAAGCTTCAACTTCAAAGATTATTTTTGATTTTTTTTTCATCTTTTATTTTTAATTTGTTTGTTGATTATTCTTTTTCAAAATCAGATTTTATAGAATAAGTAGTGAATAAAGAAAGTAGTTAATTAATGAATGAAGTACTCTCCCAATGAATATTAATTACTTGTAGATTTCCTAGGTTAGTCAAAGTAAATACATTTTCCAGATTAATTAACTACTCTATCAAGGGTATAATTGGCAAAATATGGTAATTTATGCATAAATTTTATAAAATGACAAGTATTGTGGTCCAACTATTTATAAAAAATGATGACATATAAAAGGGGACGGAGGGAGTATATTACTCTTTTTTTAGATAATATCAAATCCCGATAGCCTTGGAAATCCCACAAGGCACGCCTAATTAATTAACATTTTTTAAGGATTTCAGAATCCTTAATTGGCACACCTGCTTTAATTCATATATTCCTCTTTTTTTTTAGATAATATCAAATCCCTATAGCCTTGAAAATCCCACAAGGCACGCCTAATTAATTAACATTTTTAATAAAAAAAATTATTTAATATTAATTAAATCATATGTGTTATCAGTCGTAATAATTATGATATATTACTAATTATTAATTAATAGATTTATAGGATGTAATATTGTATCTTAAACATTAATAAATGACATATTTAAGATTACTTATTATTAGTCATAACAGGAGTTTCTAAGTTTCAATATGTAACACTAGAATTCTAACCACAATTAACAACTATTAAAATATGTATCTAATATTAATTTTAAAAAAACTAATTAATACATAATCACTTAATTGATATTTAAAATATTGTTTCCCATATTTTAAGGGATTATAACTGATTCTGAAAGTGAGACGCTTAAATTTCTCCAATCGGTTTAAGATTCTTTAATAATACTTCATTTTTTGTATTTTTTTTTTATTTTCTTTTTGCGATTTGTTGCAAAAAAAATTGTAAGTAACATGGAAAGTTGTTTGTGCTCAATTTTGATTCAACCCGGAGGTTGTTGGGATTCAACAGGTTTGTATTTTCTATTATGTTCACGTTTGATGTTGTTTAAACGTTAGGATTCAACAGGTTTGAGTTGTTTTTAATACTGCTTCGTTCTTATTTTGGAATCGTTTTTATATAGTTGAATGGGGTATGTTAGTTTCGTTTTATATTGATAGGTTTTATGTACATTTTTCATTTTTTTTATACCAAATCATTTTTATAGATTTGAAAAGGATATGCCGGTTTTGTATTATTTTAATAGGTTTTTTGTGCAGTTTCATTTTTTATTACAGATTCGTTTTTATACAGTGGAAGGATGATTTAAGGCTTAAGTCATCTGCGGCCACTTAAAGTTGTCCGCATAATTCATTTAGACACCTCAACTAGGGATAGTACCTATTGAAAACTTTAACCTTAAGAAATTTATATCTATTAGACAAAAAACGATAATCAGTTGAAAATCAAAATTGAGTGTAGCTCAAACGCAAATACAAAGCTGGTGTACCAATGAAACAATGACACGTGGAGATTGAATTGAATTTTTAAAAAGTTCTATTTAAATAATCAAAAAGTATTTTAAGAAAATAAAAACTAATTTTTTTAATCAACGCCCTAACTCTCACGTCTTCTTCATCTTCTTCGTGTTAAGGCTATTTCCCCTTCCCGTTGGCGCCGACACGCATATAAATCATCGCCCCACTCTTTCATTCCCTTTTATTGGCAACACCTCCTATCCATTGCCTTCCTCTTCTTTTGATTAATAAACATATATCACATTTATAAGAAAAAATAACAAACGTTTGCCGGAAAAAAAATTTGATCAGTTTTCTTTTATCGGAATAAATGGAACTTCGCTGAAATATTTGAAACCTGAAAAAAAAAAACATAAGAATAATTGGAGAGGGTGAGAGGAAGTTGGAGGAGTGCGGTGGCATGAGAGGTAACCGGTAAGTACAGAGATGGTGGAATGATGTTAGATGGAAATCGTTGAGGCAACATCCTGGGAAGAAATCATGCTTTTTTTTTATTGTTAGTTAATTTTATTTGGTTTCTTTATTAATTAATGTCAAGGGTCAATAAATTAAAAAGTGCACTTTTTCAGGAAAAAGAAAAAGGAAAATGTCATTTGGGTATCTTCACGCGCTCATGGAAAGTGAAGAACACATTTTTCGCCACATCAGTATTTTGTGCTTAATAGATACACATTTTGAATATTTTAGGTGTTCAATAGGTACTAGCGCAAGTTGAAGTATCTAAGTGAATTATGCGGAGAACTTTAAGGGGCCGCAGATGACTTAAGACATGATTTAACTATTATTATCAGTTTTCGAGGATGGTTTCATTTGTGTATAAAAGATGATTTTTCTATAAAGGATAGTTTCATACTAGTATTAAACCTGAATGTCAGACTCAACAAAATATGTTTGTATACCAATTTAATACTATATCTACAAACATAATTTATACAAATTTGATATAATGCTTAAAAATGAATTCATAATAGATTTTCTACCAATTTGATATGTTTTTGAATCAATATTATTATTTTTTTAGATATTATGATTCCTAAAAAAATGTATGTATTGTGTATATAATTGGATAAATCAATTGATCTGATGTCTACCAGTTTAATATACGGGGTGTGCAGGTACGAACACGTTGTGCAACCAAACTGTCAACTTTTGAACAACATTCATAAAACCAGCTTTGCAAAGCAAGATGAAACCCACCATATTTCATTGATGATGAGTCTTTTTCTAGCTTGTGACTACAAGTAGCAAGCAATGTATGGAAACAAAGATTCCCCCATGGATAGTCTTTGTACTCTTATGTATCCATCAAATCAAAGTGTAACTTCGACACATAATTTTTATTTGGCTCAGCAGATAATAAGAAAGTCTCTATAAAGTAAATCAGTGTCATCTTGAACATATTCTCAGGCTCTATAATGTCTTTGGCATGAAGTACTTTAATAAATTCAGACTTTTTAACTTTGTCATTTTCAAGAAAGTATTTTTGCATCAGCCTGTTTGGAAATGCTAGATTTGAAAAAAATCATTGTTCATGCCACATTTTAAACCACTTACAACTGCAAATTCTCTGATTACAAAATGAAGTTCAGAATGAACATATCGTTCCTATCGTTCTTGGTCTCAGCATATAAAATATTTCGTATCAGCTGTGGTCGGACCTTTATAGGGGGCATTTCAAGAAAGAACCCAAAAGGAGACTCATTGAACTGTTGAAATTGTTGATCGTTGAGTTGTTCTCTACGTTTAACAAAAACTTCAACATTGATGTATGAACACCAATGTGTACTTTTTTTTCCCTGAATTAACAAAAAATTAATTTTAGATAGAGCAACGTAATATAATGCTAAAGAGTGTGTATATAATATGTGAACAAGAATTGATTGTATAAATTTGATATATAAGTTAACAACAACTGATGAACTCGTATAGTCATTTTCAAAGGGTATGAAGCTCTTTTAATATATATATATTACAAATATCATACAAACACCAATAAAAAATTAAGCTTTTCAGTAAATGTTAATATATTCTCTCACTACTTAATTTTGGTATAAAAATAAAAATGGAATGTTTATTTAAAACATATTGATGAAGGGTTTTGAATCTACAAAAAAAATATGTACTCTTTAAACCTTATTCATATTCAAATTTTCAGAAAATCCAACATTTTTCTTGTTCAATCGAAATTCATAAATATCAACATGCAAGGTCTAAAAAAATTACTCAACATTAAAAATTTTAAAAAACATGCAAGATCTAAAAAATAAAAATCAACCAAATATGAGAAAGATGAAACTTTAAATTCCTTCAAAACAACTCTTCCTCTTTTGGAATTTGATCTCTTCAAGAGCGGCTACGATATTCTAAGTTTCTTCTTCTTGACCGAATCTGTAACCTTCATTAGCAGATTCATTTTTTGTGTTTTTCCTGATCAAACTAGAAGTTACGAAGGAAGCATGCATAGCACTGAATAGGGAGCCGCCTTTTACACCAACTAGGCCTAAGATTTGAAATGACATTAGCCTTTCGGTTTTTTATTTTTGAAGTCTCGGCCTTCATAACATTTTTTCCCCTTTGATTGCTTTTATTAGAACAAAATCAGAATCAGAATCTTCCAACGAAGAAGAAGCGATATTCTTAGACTTCCTAGTTTTGTCATCTTGTTTTGAAGAACTGATTTCTATGGGATTAATGTCGCTTTTCATACTATTCTTCGTAACTTTCTCAGGGGTTTGGGTGAGCAAATTGAAGCTCGGTGAAACAATCGTATCATGATTATTTATAAATATGGGCTCTTTCTAGGAGTGAAATTTGAATCTACAATCTCATTCATCTTGATGACAATGAAATGGTTGTTAATGGCAGATTTAGAGAATTAAGGGAGAAGAAGAAAAAAAAAACCTTTGTTTCAGAATCCTTAATTGACAGGCCTGTTTTAATTGATATTTTCCTCTTTTTTAGCTAATATCAAATACCTATAGCCTTGAAAATCCCACAAGGCACGCTTAATTAATTAACATTTTTAAAAAAATATATATTTAATATTAATTAAATCATATATGTTATCAGTCGTAATAGATATGTTATATTACTAATTATTAATTAATAGATTTATAGGATGTAATATAGTATCTTAAACATAATTAATGACATATTTAAGATTACTTATTATTAGTTATAACAAAAGTTTCTAGATTTCAATATATAATTGTAGAATCCTAACCACAATTAACAACTATTAAAATATCTATCTAATATTAATTAAAAAAATTAAAAACTAATTAATATAATAATCACATAATTGATATTTAAGATACTGTTTTCCATATTTATGGGATTATAACTAATTCTGAAAATGGAACGCTTAAATTTCTCCAATCGGTTTAAGATTATTTAATAATACTTCATTTTTTGTTATTTTTTTCTTATTTTCTTTTTGCGATTTGTTGCAAACAACATGTAAAGTTGTTTGTGCTCAATTTTAATTCAACACGGAGATTGTTGGGATTCAACAAGTTTGTATTTTCTATTATTTTCACGTTTGATGTTGTTTAAATGTTTGAATTCAACATGTTTGAATCATTTTTAATACTGCTTCGTTCTTATTCTGGAATCGTTTTTATAAAGTTGAATGGGGTATGTTAGTTTTGTTTTATATTGATAGGTTTTCTGTACATTTTCATTTTTTATACAAAATTATTTTTATAGATTTGAAAGGGATATGCCAATTTCGTATTATTTTGATAGGTTTTTTGTGCAGTTTCATTTTTATTTACAGATTCATTTTTATACAGTGGGAAGAATGATTTAACTATTAATGTCAGTTTTCGAGGATGGTTTCATTTGTGTATAAAAGATGGTTTCTCTATAAAGGATAATTGCATACTAGTATTAAACCTAAATGTCAAACTCAACAAAAAATATTTGTATACCAATTTAATATTATATCTACAAACAGAATTCTTACAAATAATAAATTTTATACCAATTTGATATTGTTAGTCTGCATTCTGTGTTAGAACAATTAATACAGGAAGATGAGTGCTCAACTGTTTCACTTTATACAATCTTAACCTCCATCAATATAGAACATACCTGATAAGAGCAATTTTGTGATCATCATTGCTTGCTTTCACCGTTTCTCTGCACAATCTAATACAAAATTAGGTTAAAACAAGTCAAGGATCTGGAATTGGGACACACAACTAAATGTGGAAGACTAAATTGAATAACATTTTAGCTCATAAAATTAAGAAAAACAATTATTCTAGCCAATCATTGAGGGGAGTTCATGCAATCTTAATCATCCCCAAGTCTAATTTATTCTGTTCATAATGCTCCCTACTTAGTGTCAGAATCCATCAATTGTTATCTGACTAACAACAACGTGATCCAGTAACCACATACTTTTGTGGATAAATCAATTTCAAGATTCGTTGTTCCCCCTATCAATGCGCCCTTAGTTTGTTCAATATTTTGGATAAAGTGGTACAACATGTTTCAATGCACGCTCATCAGTGTCACTTCTATCCTCATTTTTTTTTCTTTTCTCATTTTCTTTTTTTTTTGAAAAATAGTCTCACTTTCTTCCCCCCTACACATGCACTGCATTTTTTTTTCATTTTTTTTTTAAAAAAAAAGACACATTCCCCTTTTGTGAAGTGAGCGAAAAGAAATTTTGTTTGTCTTCATTCATATACTTTGAGTATACAATATCTATCAACCAATATTGCTTGCTTCCTTTCAGCTTCATCTGCAAAAAAGCTTAAGGGTTAGTCTTAGGAATGCAGACAAGCTTGGGTCCTTTCTTATTATCAAAAGGGTGAATCAGATTTCTTTTCGGCCAACTAGGCAACAAGTTAGTGGATCTGTTTTTGTCAACAGGTATAAGTCTGTTTTCATTTGTCAATTTAGAATTTCTTTTTCTAAAACCATTAGCAACTGGACACTCAGTAGTTGGATGACCAATTTTATCACAAATATAGCACAAATCTTCAGAGATAATTTTTTCTTTGTGGAATCCTATACACGTCTTCTCATTGTGCACCCTATCACTCAATTTGTTAACAATTCTGGAGGAATTCGTCCATCTATTAGACTTTTCAAGATCCATTTTTAACCTGGAAATTTCTAGGTTCAAGTTTCTCACCTTTTCTTTTTCACCAAAATAGTCAATTTTGTACTCTTTTATCTCACCTTCTAGCCTTTTTTCAGAACCACTCATGACACCTTTTCCTTTTTCACTGATGAACAACTTTAAAATCTCAAATTTTAGATTCAAGTTTAATGAACCAAGTTTATCAACCTGCTTCTTATGAGAGTTGTTTTCTTCTTCAGTAGTGGTTTTGCAGATGTTGAGTTCCAAGCACTCAAACTTTTGTTCTGCAAAATCTTTGAACAACTAATCTCTTTCACAGGTTAATTCTTCAAAATCATTAATCAAACCACTAATTATGCCAATTAATTTTCTTTTTGAAAAAAGGTGAAATTTTTCTTTCAAGTCAAGGATACTTACCTCAGATTTTGCTTCTTCTTCTTCCGTGTCTGAATCTCTAAAATCCATGAGAGCAATCTCATCTACCTTTCCATCATCAGTATGTTCTAATCTTGTTTCTGTGTGTGCATTCATGAGAGTATCTCAAATTTGTTTTGCATTTAGGCAACTAGATATTCGGTGATACTCATCTGGTCCAAGGCCACAAATAAGAATAAACTTAGCTTTGGCATTCTTTTCAAGAAACGCGAAGTCAGCCTCCTCGTATTCACTCTTTTCCTTTTGTACGTCATTATTTTCAGCATCCTTCTTAGTTGGGTATTCTGGTCCATCAATAACTCTATTCCAAAGTTCATAATCCTCAGCCTGAATAAAAGCTCCATCATTGCTTTTCACCATGAGTAATACTGGTCATTGAATAACGGAGGCTTGTTGATATCTTGTCCTTCACAATATCCGCGTGGAGGTGTAGAATTCATCCCGATCTTTTCTTAAGTGGTTAAAATTTTGACAAGAAAACCCACTCTGATATCAATTGTTAGTCTGCACGACCTAGTAATTTGCTGATTTTATCTTTGTGCCTAAGTGTGAAACATATTACCTAACGTGTTCTAACAAAGCAGTAAGGACAATAAGTAAAAACATATTTTTTTTTACGTGGAAAATACCCGGCTCAAAAGGTGTAAAAAAACCACGACCTGTACCCCTACATGATTTAACTCCAACTTCACTAAATCACTGAGCCTCCACAGAAAATAGATTACAAACTTTGCAACATACGGAACTAACTCTAATTCCTTAACTTCAAGTTATGGATTTAGATTACAACTCCTGTAATCCTAGGAACTAACTATAATTCATAACCTTCAACACAAACCTCCCAAGGTATGTGTTCCTAACTCTTCGAGTTATCATAACCTGAAGACAACACTCCTAGTTCAGTTTATAACTCACTGAACTAAGATTATATCAAGACTCATTCACAAAGAAAAACTCCTAACACATAAACTCTGTAAAAGGATCAGGTTCTTCGATGTGTTCCTTCAGTTCGCTGGTAGCACTTGCGAAGTCAATTTCTCAATTGCTCTTTTTGTTCTGTAAGTGCTCGAGTATTTTGAACGACTTCACCTCTATTTAAGCACAATTCTTCATAGAGTTATTGTTCATTTCAAACTCCTTATTGACTTGAACTCTCTTGACTTAGAGTTCTACTTCAAGTAAGACTCCTTCTTCAGTTCAAACTACTTGCTTCTTTAGACTCCTTCTTCAAATTACATTCATTGATTCTTTTGTATTGTAGTCGAACTCCAACACTTCAATCCAGCAGTAACTTGAAGAGTTCTACTTTAAGTGAGACTCCTTCTTCAATTAAAACTCCTTGCCTCATTAGACTCCTTCTTCAAATCGAACTCATTTGTTTCTTTCTCTTCAATGCATCAGATGTTTATCTCCTTGGGTTTTCTCACGAAATTAGCATTATCCATTCCTTTATTTCTGTACTCTTTTCTTTATTCATTTTAAAAGCTTTCTCGAATTCAACTTCTCGTGACAATGCACTTTTGGACCATGTTGACTGATGTGTTTCATCTTTCTTTGTCAATCATCAAAACTGCATAAATTCCAACAGATATGTTTTTGAATCGATAGTATTTTTTTTAGATATTATGGTTCCTAAAAAATGTATATATTGTGTATATAATTGGATAAATCAATTGATCTGATGTCTGCCAGTTTAATATATGGGGTGTGCAGGTACATACACGTTGTGCAATCAAACTGTCAACATTTGAACAACATTCATAAAACCAGATTTGCAAAGCAAGATAAAACCCACCATATTTCATTGATGATAGGTCTTTTTCCAGTTTAAGACTACAAGTAGCAAGCAATGTACGGAAACAAAGATTCCCCCATGGATAGTCTTTGTATTCTCATGTATCCACAAAATCAAAGTGTAACTTCGAAACATAATTTCTATTTGGCTTACCAGATAATAAGAAAGTCTCTATAGAGTAAACCAGTGTCATCTTGAATATATTATGTCACGACCCAGGGGTACCCCCTAGATGTAACATGGCGTACTCAACCCCGAAAGGGTCTCATACAAGCCCTTAGCATATCATAACATAAGATAATAGATATGATGCGGAACTTAAAACTTTATCCATACAATCAAAGTTTTTTATAAAAGCAAGTGGAAGTCTAGACTTGTCTCAATTAGCCATCTTTTACAATCCTTAAATCAAAATAGGAACCCTTACTACATAGTCCAAAAATAAAATAACTAGAAAGGAACTACAAATGACTCATCCGTCCTCGAATCTTGAGGACTCACTACAAGCTAGGAGAATAGTCGATCCAAGCTTGAACCAAAAGAAGATCGCCTTAAGAAACAGGCCCTACACTTGGGGAAAATGTAGAAAATATGAGTCAGTACAAAAATGCACTAAGTATGATAGTCATGCATAAAAACCTTGAAAACATGCTAAAAGGGACATTTTGGTTGAAAACCATGCTATATGTCAATTTGAACATCATCATAGAAATAGTTGGAAAACGTAACTCATAAACATAACTTCACATATAGGTCATCATGGCACAAAGGATAACAACATAATCATAAGCATAACCTCCATCATAGACATATGTAAACATTAATCATCATGAGGCATAGTTCATATACATAGTCAAATACTTAGATCATCATATCAAGATAGAACCATCTCATAAATAACCCTAAGTTATACTTGTGCAATGCATAGATAAGATCCCATAATCCCATCTATACTAAGTACCACTTTTAGGCCACCAAAATCATAATTATCATTCTTTGATCTCATCCTTTGCTAATACTCATAGGCAAGGAAACATTCACCTTTAGTAAGTCATATCAAAGAAAGCAACTCATAGCAACAATCCACATTAAGCATACATTATTTCATAGACCTTCATAACATAAAAGAAACACACCATAACTACTCTCAAAGCCTACTTGTGCAATCTATGAATGAGATCCCATACTCCCACCCACACTAAGTAGTGCTTCTTGAGGAGCCATAGTTCATAATCATTCATTGTGGGGGTAAGCCTTAACCGACATAGACCATGTGAGCTAAACATAGAATCTGATGTCTCCCACCCCGAAAGGGTTGGTCTACTTGCCTAAGGTAGAACCGGTAACTTTAGCTTAGGTGGATCCACTAGCTAATAACATATGTGGGCACATAGTTATGGGATAAGGATATTGCTACAAGATACCCCGCTTCAACTCACGTATGGGCATCCATCTCAAGAGATTGCTTCTAAAAATCCCACCTCAACTCACGTATGAGCTTCCATCTCAATCAATATCCACTCGGTGCTTAACATTATTCCCCATGGAGTACTTATCATTTCATTACTTGAGTTCATTATTATGGAAGAATGCATCAACACTCAATCCAACTTCATTAATAAGATAGCTCCTTGATTCAATAGGTGAGAATAGCCTTTCAACCTAAGAATCCCCATATTGTGAGAAAGCCTTTCACAACATGTCATCTTCATTCATAAGTGTACAATTGAGAATAGCCTTTCAATCAACACAACAAAATTATCATAATCATGGATACCTCACTCTCAAGTTGTTCTTAAAGCACATACATAAATCTCTTAATCATGCATAATTCTCATGCTTTGTCCTTCAAGAACCATGGATCATAATTCATCAACACATCTAAAATTACTACATTAGACATGTATGATAACATAATTCAAGTAATCAATTCATTACATTCATAATTCTATAACATTCTACTTGAATCAATAAATACCCACACTTTGAGATCCGATTTGGGAAAATAGGGTAATTCATGGATTCTTGAGGAATTCAACTTTAAATTATATAAAATCATCAATATATCCATAAACAAACATAATTCAACCTTTAAAAATGAATTTGAAAGGAATCCATGAGATTGAAGTCAAACCTTAGCTTTTGGGTTTTCTAGCTTTGAAATTGGGGTTTTTTACGGGGCTCCATGGGTGAAGGCTACCCATAGATGAAGAGCTACCATACATTATTGAAGAATTCCCACGAATTTGAGGAGAAAACCTTGATTCTTCAACCCTAGCTTCACCTTTCTTCTCCTTAGTTGGTTATTGATTTGGGTTTTGGGATTTTATAAGGTGAATGGGTTGTTTCATGACTTAAAAAGGCTTATATAGGTGTATTAAAACCATACAAAACGACCCCACTTAATACTAACTAAAATAGCAATTACCTAAACTACCCCTAACTTAACCGACTTTGGGACAGCTTGCAGGCCCCATCTATGGCCAGCACCTACGGGGCGTGGACTGACCCATGGCCCGTACTGGTGGGGCGTGGGTTGGGGTCTGTAGCTACTGATCTTGGCCCTTGACTCACGAACCTTCTCCCATGGAGTGTGGACCACCCTACGGGGTGTAGGTCCCTCTATGGGACACTGGTTTGGGCAGGTTTGAGGGTGGTTTTAGGGTCCTCCTCAAGGACCCTTGGTTGGTCCTTGGGGGGTCGTACCTTGACGTTTAACCCCTAAACCCCTCATTCTAAGTACGAGAAGCAAATTTTACTACTCTAACCCTTACGACAAGCTCTAGTTAAGCCTACTAGTTTTTGGGGTGTTACATTATCTCCCCCTTGGGATCATTCATCCTCGAATGACGATCTAAACACCTTACGGAATTAAAGACTCAAGACTAGCAACCCATCATTCATGAAACATCAAAATAATGCACAATCCAAAGGAGGAAACATCAACTCCATCCCAACATACTCAATGCAACCCAAGAAAGTAGGAACTACATCTAACAACCCATTATGCATGAAAACTTCAACATTTCACAAATTCATAGGAGGAACTACCTTCTCCAACTCAAAGCATGCTCAACTCAATAACATGAAGCAAATTATGCAACTACTTTCAAAAGCATACTAAAGCATGTTTGACAATTCATCTCATGAAGCATATAGGCAACTCATACAAAATGCAGAACAACATGAGGAAAGTAAATCATAAAAACTCATTTTATCACTAATCATGAACTTCTCAAGAACATGCATAACATAAGGAGATCATGGAAATTTCTAAAACACACATGACTCCAAAACATAAACAAGCCAAAAAGAACTCTTTGTCTCATTCTAACATCAATATCCTAAAACAACATTAAAGCCCATTCATGCTAAGGACAACATCAAGGTCTAGCATATCAATTCTATCAAGTCACAAAAGACAAGCAACACCGGAATCTAAATAAGCATAAAACACATACCGATAGTTACATCCGGAGGTCATTTTTTTCATCTCTAGCTTGAAGATCATAGGACCTAATTTTCTTCCTCTCTCTTCCCCTAGCGGTAAGTAACGGGCAATCTCTCATTTTGTGGCCACTCCTACCAAAACAATAACAACCCTACATACCGACCAAACATTTACCCTTATGTCTTTTGCCACATCTAGCACAAGTAGGAAATATGGGTCTACTATCCTTGCCTTGAGACTTAGGGTTAGACACCCTTTCTTCAATAAATTTTGGGGAAAACCTAGGAGGACCTTATCCGGAAGACCTTTCAAGAGAAGAATTACCCTCATCAATCCTAAACCTCTGTTTCTCTCTAAACCTTTCTTTAATTTTCTCTTCCTCAATTTGATGAGCGTAAGCCATAAGATGAGAAATATTCATATCATTTTCAAGCATAACCGTACGACATTCTTCCACTACCAAGTCAGAAACCCCCGACACAAACTTAATCACTATCGACCTAGGGTCGGCTAATATAGGTGGAGCATATCTTGACAACCTAGTGAACATCCGAGCATATTCCTTAACACTCATCCCTCATTGCCGAAGGTTAATAAATGCAAGTATCTTAGGCTCTCTCATCTCCAAAAGACAAAACCTATCAAGAAACCCATTCTTAAACCTCTTCCATTCCATGGGCTCCGCTTCTACCATCCTCGCTTCTTTCCATTGACTAAACCACATTTGAGCAACATCTTTCAATTGGTAAGTGGCCAATTCCGCCTTCTCTACCGGAGTCACTCCCACAAAGTCCAACACCTTAGAGACCTCATCTATAAACTCTTGAGGATCTTCCTCCATCTTTGACCCATAAAATTCCAGAATTTCTATTCCGGCTTGAGTCAATAAGTGAAAGCCATACCTAATCTTCGCATTAGTCATTAAGTCAACCGGAACTTGAGGAGCTTGAAGTGGAGCTCCTTGATCAACATTGTCACCTTCAAATCCACCGGTGAAAGCTCCCTGAGTAGTCATGTCCTGTAGACCACCGGACAAGGATTAGAAGAAGGACCTTATAGAGTTAAACTCTATCGCACGACTTAAGAGTAATGAAAGAACTGTAGTTTTCTAATCATCTTGTAGCCTCTCATTCATGAATATGGCGCGCTTCACACTATGAACAAGACTCTACTAGACGTGGCTTATGAGACATCATCCTAGAATCATCTAAACCTTATGCTCTGATTACTAAGTATGTCACGACCCAAGGGTACCCCCTAGATGTAACATGGCGTACTCAACCCCGATGGGGTCTCATACAAGCCCTTAGCATATCATAACATAAGATAATAGAAATGATGCGGAATTTAAAACTTTATCCATACAATCGAAGTCTTTTATAAAAGCAAGCGGAAGTCTAGACTTGTCTCAATTAGCCATCTATTAAAATCCATAAATCAAAATAGGGACACAACCCTTACTACATAGTCCAAAAATGAAATAACTAGAAAGGAACTACAAATGACTCATCTGTCCTCGAATCTTGAGGACTCACCACAAGCTAGGAGAATAGTCGATCCAAGCTTGAACCAAAATAAGATCGCCTTAAGAACCGGACTCTACACTTGGGAAAAATGTAGGAAATATGGGTTAGTATAAAAATGCACTAAGTATGATAGTCATGCATAAAAACCTTGAAAACATGCTAAAAGGGACATTTTGGTTGAAAACCATGCTATATGTCAATTTGAACATCATCATAGAAAAGTTGGAAAACGTAACTCATAAACATAACTTCACATATAGGTCATTATGGCACAAAGGATAACAACATAATCATAAGCATAACCTCCATCATAGACATATGTAAACATTAATCATCATGAGGCATAGTTCATATACATAGTCAAATACTTAGATCATCATATCATAATAGAACCATCTCATAAGTAACCCTAAGTTATACTTGTGTAATGCATAGATAAGATCCCATAATCTCATTTATACTAAGTACCACTTTTAGGCCACTAGAATCATACTTACCATTCTTTGATCTCATCCTTTGTTAATACTCATAGGGAAGGAAACATTCACCTTTAGTAAGTCATATCAAGAAAAGCAACTCATAGCAACAATCCACATTAAGCATACATCATTTCATAGACCTTCATAACATAAAAGAAACACAACATAACTACTCTCAAAGCCTACTTGTGCAATGCATGAATGAGATACCACACTCCCACCCACACTAAGTAGTGCTTCTTGAGGAGCCATAGTTCATAATCATTCATTGTGTGAGTAAGCCTTAACCGACATAGACCATGTGAGCTAAACATGGAATCCGATGTCTCCCACACCGAAAGGGTTGGTCTACTTGCCTAAGGTAGAACCGGTAACTTTAGCTTAGGTGGATCCACTAACTAATAACCTATGTGGCCACATAGTTATGGGATAAGGAGATTGCTACAAGATACCCCGCTTCAACTCACGTATGGGCATCCATCTCAAGAGATTGCTCTTAGAAATCCCACCTCAACTCACGTATGAGCTTCCATCTCAATCAATATCCACTCAGTGCTTAGCATTATTCTCCACGGAGTACTTATCATTTCATTACTTGAGTTCATTATTATGGAAGAATGCATCAACACTCAATCCAACTTCATTAATAAGATAGCTCCTTGTTTCCATAGGTGAGAATAGCCTTTCAACCTAAGAATCCCCATATTGTGAGAAATCCTTTCACAACATGTCATCTTCATTCATAAGTGTACAATTGAGAATAGCCTTTCAATCAACACAACAACATTATCATAATCATAGACACCTCACTCTCAAGGTGTTCTTAAAGCACATACATAAATCTCTTAATCATGCATAATTCTCATGCTTTGTCCTTCAAGGACCATGGATCATAACTCATCAACACATATAAAATTACTACATTAGACATGGATGATAACATAATTCAAGTAATCAATTCATTACATTCATAATTCTATAACATTCTACTTGAATCAATCGATACCCACACTTTGAGATCCAATTTGGAAAAATAGGGTAATTCATGGATTATTGAGGAATTCAACTTTAAATTATATAAAATCATCAATATATCTATAAACAAACATAATTCAATCTTTAAAAATGAATTTGAAAGGAATCCATGAGATTGAAGTCAAACCCTAGCTGTTGGGTTTTCTAGCTTTGAAATTAGGGTTTTTGACGGGGCTCCATGGGTGAAGGCTACCCATGGATGAAGATCTACCATACCTTATTGAAGAATTTCCATGAATTTGAGGAGAAAATATTGATTCTTCAACCCTAGGTTCACCTTTGTTTTTCTTCTTCCTTGAAGTTCTAGAGAGAGAATATTTGGAGAAAGTTGGTTATTGATTTGGGTTTTGGGATTTTATGAGGTGAATGGGTTGTTTAATGACTTAAAAATGCTTATGTAGGTGTATTAAAACCATACAAAATGACCTCACTTAATACTAACTTAAATAGGACTTACCTAAACTACCCCTAACTTAACCAACTTGGGGACAGCTTGCAGGTCCCATCCACGGCCACCACCTACGGGGCGTGGACTGACCCACGGCCCATACTGGTGGGGCGTGGGTTTGGGTCTGTAGCTAGTGATCTTGGCCCTTGACCCACGAACCTCCTCCCACGGAGCGTGGACCACCCTACGGGGTGTAGGTCCCTCTGTGGGTCACTGTTTTGGGCAAGTTTGAGGGTGGTTTTAGGGTCCTCCTCAAGGACCCTTGGTTGGTACCTGGGGGGTCGTACCTTGATGTTTAACCCCTAAACCCCTCATTCTAAGTACGAGAAGAAATTTTACGACTCTAACCCTTACGACAAGCTCTAGTTAAGCCTACTAGTTTCCGGGGTGTTACATATTCTCAGGCTCTATAATGTCTTATGCATGAAATACTTTAATAAATTCAGACTTTTTAACTTTGTCATTCTCGGAAAAGTATTTTTGCATCGGCCTGTTTGGAGATGCTAGATTTGAAAAAAAATCACTTTTCATGCCACATTATAAACCACTTACAACTACAAATTCTCTGATTCCAAATTGAATTTCAGTACCATTCAAGTTCAGGATGAACATAGCGTCACTATCATTTTTGGTCTCTTGTACTTGTATGAGTTTGTATTTTAGACCCTTCTACTTAATCTTTTACCAACTGAACCCTTAAACTCAATTAAAATGAGATTTTTAAACCCTCTGACCATTGACCAAGCTTATGTGACATTTATTTTGCTGACTCAATTATAGTGTGTGGTATTACACTTAAAAAGGAGAGTGAAAGCAATGAATTTGCTTTAAAATAAATTAAATAATAAAAAGAAAAAATAGGAAAAAACAAATTAAAGTTCCCAACCCCTCCCTCTTCTTCTCTCTTTGCTTCCGACGTTCTGAGAAAATAGTGCAGATCTCAACGTCCCTTGCGACGCCGTTTTCGTCTCCATCTCCACCCATTTTATCCATTGAACCTCCGTTAATGATTAAGTATTTTAGTGAGTTTTAGCAGTAACAATGAAAGTTTTAGATGTTGAACAAGAAGGCTGATTTTTATCCGGTGGCTGTAGGTCATCCATGGAGGTTATGTGATGATTTTGCTTCGGTGGCGATTTTGCTTTGGTGGCTTCCTCCGCCCATTCTGTCCATAGATTTCTTTTTTTTTGTGTTAAGATCTGGGTTTGATTGTGAGTGGTCTTCTTCTTTGGGCCTCAAAAATCTGCCATAATATCAGACAATAAAAAAACGTTGTCCGTTCATATTAATTTTGAGATCTGGATTTGAGTTGTGGCTTTCTGAGCTTCATAGTCATTTTTCAAAGAAGAAAAGAATTAGGAGAAAGGAGATCAATGAAAAAAATTCTTGTTTTTTTTATGTTGTATTTATTCTGCTGTAGCCACTGACAATTTTTTAGCTTGACCAAATTATCTTTTTTTCAATTGAAGTTCAAGGAAGAAGGAAAGTGATTCATCATTTGAGAGATTAATTTTGGATTTCCATTTTTTCTTTCTGCGTTGGGTGGTTGTAGGTTGAGGGAGGTGGAGGAAAAGTGAGAGAAATAATTATTTAGTTTTATTTTTTAAATAGAAAAATTATAATTTTTATCTTTTATTTGAGTGACATTTTAAGTTAATAATTTAAAAAATGTTATGAAATAATTATGACATGGAATTAACATATATGATGTGGATATGACTTGTCATTTATGTTAGAGAGAGTGAGTTACACACATGGTTGGAGGGGTTCAAAAGTTTCATTTTAATTGAGTTTAAGAGTTTAGTAGGCAAATGATTAAGTAGAAGGGTCTAGAATACAAACTCATACAAGTACAAGGGTCCATCTGACCATTTCGCCGCATATAAAATATTTTGTATCAGCTGTGGCTGGACCTTTATAGGGGTGCCGTCAATAAAGAACACAAAATCCAACAAAAAATTAATCGAAATGTTAATATATTTTCTGACTACATAATTTTGGTATAAAAATAAAAATGGAATGTTTATTTAAAACATATTGATGAAGGGTTTTGATTCTATTAAAAATGTACTCTCTAAACATTCTTCATATTCAACTTTTCAGAAAATTCAACATTTTTTGTAATGAACCGGAAAATCATTTTCTTGAAATGTTTCATAAAATTATCGTTTTACCCATCTTGGTAGGTTCCCCGAGTCATTTTTGACCAGTTTGTGAAGTTGGTTTGAAAATTTTTGAGCTATTTGTTAATTATGATTGTTTAGTTGACGGGTGATTCTAATTAATTAATTTTAGTTGGTGGCTAATGGGCTAAGTCCATAACTTATTTAATACCTTAAGTCTGACCCTATAAGATAATAAGTTGTAGGGTTGACACTTTTGGGTCATAATTTAAGAGGAAAAATAAAGAGTTAGATTGGAACTCCCAAACTTTAGTTGCGGCGTCGATAGTGTTACATGTGTGCTTCAGGTATATTAATTTCTAGCCTAATTCACTTCGTTACTATTGGAAAGTTCTGCTGCCAGAGTTAGTGGAGAAATATGATGGTAAATTAATGGCAATGTAATGATTAGTTAATTATAGGGCACAGGTTAAAATTTGTGCATTCATTGCTCTCAGTAGAGTTATGTACATATAGTTTGTGTAATTCCAAATTAATTATCCACTCATTTGACGGTAATGATTACCAATTATTGGGAAGGAAGTTTATATTATTAAAATTAGACATGCAAGTAGCCTCATGTAAGTATTTCATCAGTTACATTTATTTTCATGTTTAAATATGGATTGTGTAAATTGGAAATTCAATTTGAGATTTTTCTTACAGTTATCACATTATGATTCAAGTTTATTGAGATGGATAATTAAATATTAAGGGTATTGTATTATAGGAACACCACAAAAATTATGTTGTTTGGAGAAATTAAGACTTAATCCTAGGTTTGAAACTTAGAAACTTAATTATAAATTTGGGGTGAGCTTTTGGTTCTAGGCTAAACCTATAGTAATATGGGTGTTGTTAATCTTATTGTGGTTATTTATTTGAATAGATTGCTTTGAGTTGGAAGTTCAGCGAAAGGGGAAGGCTCAAGTCCCAGAGTAATTTTTTGATTGTTTGAGGTAAGTAGATTTCTAAACTCTTGTTAAGTATGTAGAATTGTGTATTTCCTTGTGGTGTGTGTTGGGGAGTAATGAGACTTAGTGATGGGTTGACTTGTCCATATTGAAAAAATTTAATGATGAAAATGGGGTTATAAAAGGCAACGTGATTAATTGTTGGTGTGTGATGTGTTGAGAATGGTTTGAAAGGTTATTGACTCATTGTTGATGTTGTATCACTATTTTGTTGTTGTGAATTGTGCATTATTATGAAAATGGTCATCTCCTCATTATTTATGTGAACATGTCATTTGTATTGGTTCTGAGACATGGTTGTGATAAGTGTTATGTAAATTGAGGAAGAATAAGAATTAAAGAGGATGTACGATTTCGAGGAACGTGTCACGCTTCGAGATGGATTTTACTATCAAGGGCCATGTCGCAAGTCACGATAGATGCATGGACTGATATGTCCCCCATAGGTCCCGGACTGAGAGACAACGGGTGTGTATCGTTAGGTCAGACATGCATCACTATACTTGACATCGCATTTCATTGCATTGCACATCTTTATCATTGGTGAACTTGATCTTGTGTGTTGTTGATCTTTTATGGATTACTTAGCGAATGATGAGAATGATGTTGCGCCAATTGAGGTCAGAATATCTACTATGATTTTATAGATTGTGTGTATATCAAAGAAGGTCATGATATAACTACTACAATAGTATCGATGTTTACTTGGTTAGAGTTATGGAGTGTGTTACTTAAGCTATCGACCTGATCTAAGAAAGAATGCATATCTCTTGGTGTAGAGACGGAATAGATTTGATAATATTTTGTAGTTATTCAATAGATAGAAATGTGTGGCTATTTGGATACAATCTTCTCGGTAGGTATGATGTGTTCTAGTGATTGATCTAATGGACTTTCACGGTGTGATACTAGTTGTATATGGAAATGGATACGTCGATTGTCAAGTGAGAATACTAACTACTTAAGGAGTTATCAGTTGTATCACTTGCTCATATAATTAGATTTGATGTTGCATTCACGTTTGAGAAACCAACTTGTTTGTTACTACGGACGCTTGAGTTAAGCATTATTTATAAGGAAGATTTTAGTTGTGGATATTTGGTACGGTATTAATGTGTTTAGGTTGTGAAGTGTATCTCGAGGATTTTAAATGAGTGGTGATTTCATCGTAAGCTCCATGGAAGTGGATCGATATTAGGATGACAAACTTATGTGTAAAGGAAGTCCCAACGAGTATACTTGTGTGAAGGTAATTGAGAATTTTAGTAAGAAAGTGTGTATAAAATTGAGTTAGTCCTTTGAATGTGATTGGTATAGTTGGGTTTGAGATGTCATGTCGATGACAAGGTTGACTTTGTGGTGATGGCAAGGGCTAACCGAGCATAATGGTTGTAAGAGTTTGTGATGGATTATGATTGAGATGCAACTATATGATAAGGATTGTTGGTTAAATGAATTTTTGTATTGTAAGGAAGACTTGTGAGTATCTAAGGTTGTGGTTTGCTATTATTTGGTGAGTAACGTGGTTGCATAGAAAGTTGTATGAAGTGTTGAAACACCGCTTGAATAGAATTGAAGGAGCTAGAGTCATAATAGAAAGAATTAGTGGGATGTAGTTTAGCTTTCGGAAAGAGGAAAGAACAAGGATATTTACTTTAGTTGTAAGGGTTAAAGATGTATCTTCATAAAGAGTGGATAATTAGATACAGGGACATGTGGTTTTATCTGTTTTGCTCTGGTTATGGTAATAGTGTCATGGGTTCATCAGACTGGTTAAAAACTATTGGATAAGACTTGATAAATGAGTGTACAGACGTTCAGCTCGAGTGTGATGATAAGTTCTTTTGTGCTTTTGAGTTTGATAATGAGCATGGTTGGATTTTTAGTGAAGGATATGATAAGGTCGATGGAGAGGCGATTAATTACAGCTAAGATACGTGACTCCATAAAGACCTTCAATGTATGGGCTAATATTGATAGATAATGGGATTGTGTTACACGGTTGGAATCAAAATTCAATTTTTTCGTTGCGAGTCTATGTTCGTGGTAGTATGTTTTGTCAAGATATGAATTGATAAGGTAAAAAATAATTGATCGCATTGAGTATTGAGCATTTGAAAGGACTTGTGCATAATTTGAGTCATAAATTTGGTTACTTTTGATTGTTAAAGGACCTAAGTGGGGGTTTCACGTAATGTTTTAATTCAGAGGATAAGGTAAGAATGTCAAGGGTTGTTGATCAAAGAATAAGATTGGTAAGCGAGTCAACAAAAGGAACAAGAGTCTGGTGTGTTGAAGAGTTCAAGATATTTAGAATTTTACACCATGGGAAGAATTTAAGAAAAGTGGAGGAATAAAACCTCTCGTATAAATCCTTGGTTTGTAGTTGAAGGTTATATTGATTTTTGCCTATGAATTTAGATGTGACTATGAGATGTGAACTAGTTCGGTATAGATTTAGTAGGAGTTTATCATCGACTTTTATAAATATTGAGTTTTGGTTTGGGTGACAAGCAATGATGTGTGGAATATTCTATGTTGTTATGTCGAGCTAGAGTATTCAAATTATTATAGGTAACTTATGGATGTTCAATGGTATGGACCTACAGTTCTACATGGTTAATGAAGATTTCAAGGGAATTGAAACTACTTTATTGATGGGACTACATACACTGATGTGATGTGTGACATAGACACTTGATAGTAAATATGGGTTATGTGCTAATAACATATAGACTTATTGAGGTAGCCAAGAATGTCTCTAAGTTTCTGCATAAGGTTGTGAATGGTAGTTGAAAGTTGGTATGTGAATGGTAGTTGAAAGTTGGTATGTAAAAGATTGTGTGGAGTTGACGTTGGGAAATTTAGTAGCTCTATCTCAATGGGAAGGTATTATCAGATTTGGAATTAGTGTTATCAGCCTTTTGTGAGACCCATGTCTATCATGGGATGTTTAAATGGAAATAGAGGGAGCCATAGTTCGGAAATTCTATAGGCAATAATGTGGTTGCTAAGAAGTCTTTGATAGTAGTGATGGTTTGAGAGTAAGGTAAATGACCGGTGTGGTTATGATGTTTTGTTAGTATTAGGAGCCTTGGCTTCAGTGGAGTACTGTGAGAAGTATGTGAAGTTTTATAAATCGAGTATGTGTACGATTGTAATAAGAACTAGACTAGTTGATTGTGGGTGGTAAAAATTAAAGATATGGAGTCATATGAATGGAAATATTTGATATGGACGCTATGGAGGGAGTATATTGTGTTATTCAATTTTGGTTCCGTACATTCTTATGTGACCCACCTACTTCATTTCAGACATGATTTGGAGTATAATTCGATGTATATGCCGACGTGTGTTTCTATATCTATGGGTGAATCCCTAATGGTGGATTGGATGTACTGATCCTCTTATGTCCTCATGATAGGGTAGGATCCTTGGACAGACTTGGTCATTTTAGTTATGATAGATTTGGTGTTTTATCACTCTCTAGGTGGTTACTTGATCATTTCCTTCTTTGGGTTAGATAAGTTTGATTCTCCCTTGATGGGTACCCGAGGTCTAAAGATCATATTTTTATAACTTAAGCTCGTGAACATATTGTGTTGTGAAAAGGAAATCATGATAAGATATGTGATGGTATGTGCATTATGAGTGTTTGGTGGTTGATTCCGGCTCACTTTTGGTTGTAGTCAGTATTGATACAAAAGGTTATCTTGATTATGTGAGAAAAGATTCGTCATGATGGTTGTGTTAAGGTCCAATGAGCTTAAGTTTAGATTGGGTTCATGGGTTAGTCTGTGGCTTAATAATCACTCCTGATTTGTAGATCTTCCAAAGTTTGATTCGAAAGTTTAGTTCTTAATAGTTGATCTTGATGGAATGGTTTTAAGGATGAGCTCACTTAGAGAGATGAACACTTACTCTAGAAGATCATGACTTAGAATTTTTGAAATTTTCATAAAATTATCGTTTTACCCATCTCGGTAGGCTCCTCGAGTAATTTTTGACCAGTTTGTGAAGGTTGTTTGAAAATTTTTGAGCTATATGTTAATTACGATTGTTTAGTTGACGAGTGATTCTAATTAATTAATTTTAGTTGGTGGCTAATGGGCTAAGTCCATAATTTATTTATTATCTTAAGTCTGACCCATATATGAAAATAAGTTGTAGGGTCAACACTTTTGGGTCATAATTTAAGAGGAAAAAGAAAGAGTTAGATCGGAACTCCCAAACTTTAGTTGCGGCGTCGATAGTGTTACGTGTGTGCTTCAGGTATATTAATTTCTAGCCTAATTCACTTTGTTACTGTTGGAAAGTTCCTTCTGCTGCCAGATTTAGTGGAGAAATATGATGGTAAATTAATGGCAATGTAATGATTAGTTAATTATAGGGCACAGGTTAAAATTTGTGCATTCATTGCTCTCAGTAGAGTTATGTACATATAGTTTGTGTAATTCCAAATTAATTATCCACTCATTTGACGGTAATGATTACCAATTATTGGGAAGGAATTTTATATTATTAAAATTAGACATGCAAGTAGCCTCCTGCAAGTATTTCATCAGTTGCACTTATTTTCATGTTTAAATATGGATTGTGTAAATTGGAAATTCAATTTGAGATCTTTCTTATAGTTATCACGTTATGATTTAAGTTTTGGAATATTGAGATAGATAATTAAATATTAAGGGTATTGTATTATAGGAACACCACAAAAATTATGTTGTTTGGAGGAATTAAGACTTAATCCTAGGCTTGAAACTTAGAAACTTAATTATAAATTTGGGGTGAGTTTTTGGGTCTAGGCTAAGCCTATAGTAATATGGGTGTTGTTAGTTTTGAAATCTTATTGTGGTTATTTATTTGAATAGATTGCTTTGAGTTTGAAGTTCAGTGAAAGGGGAAGGCTCAAGTCCCAGAGTAATTATTTGATTGTTTGAGGCAAGTGGATTTCTAAACTCTTGTTAAGTGTATAGAATCGTGTATTTCTTTGTTGTATGTGTTGGGGAGTAATGAGACTTGGTGATGGGTTGACTTGTCCATATTGAATAATTCTAATGATGAAAATAGGGTAATAAAAGGCTATATGATTAATTGTTGGTGTGTGATGTGTTGAGAATGGTTTGAAAGGTTTATTGACTCATTGTTGATGTGTAACAATCCGAACCGTCGTTACTTCTCAAGGGCAAAACATCGTGAGTAACTGGGCCCACTGTCCTACCAGAGCAGGGTGGTGCTACTACGGCAGCGGTTCCCCAGAGGGATGGCTCCCCAGAGCGGGATGGTCGGGGGCAGAACTTAATGACGCGAAGTCTTATTTTCTCCTTTTTCTCTAAGTGCCAAAAAGAGGCGAGGATCACCCCAGAAACCCTCAAAAGGGTGTTCTAGGCTTGGGAAGGGAGGAGAAATAGAATTCTAGCGCAAGGTTGATGACAACTCACTAATTTCCGACCGAAATCCACCGTCTCGTTGTCCGGAACCCAGGATTGGAGCTAAAATCCCTTTGCCGCTGCCCGACGCCCAGGTAGGCTAGGTTTACTTACTTGAGTAGTCGTAAATCTGTGTTCACAGCGTAATATGTTGCCAATTGATGGTAGAATTCATGCTTAGGCCTTCGGGAATGAAATAGTGACGGTTGTACATGTACTCCTAATTGTTAAATAAGATGTGTACCGTGGGACGAAGCCTCGTCATGTGAACTAGGGGTAGGTGATGGTTCAACTTCATGTTTATGTTATATATGTTTGCATGTATAGTAATAGAGAAACATGAATCGAACCTAATAAAACGACTGGGTATGGACAATTACATACCATGAAACTGTTACTTGATTGTGTGACTATGTGAACTGTTCATTATGGGTGTGATTATGACTGTGGTTGTGCTGACTGGACCAGGTGTCACGTTCTGACATATACATTGGATAGGGTATCGCGTTCCGATATATATATTGGACCGAGTGTCACGTTCTGACACATATATTGGACTGGGAGTCACGTTCCGACACATATGTATTGGATCGAGTGTCACGTTCCGACACACTAACAGTTTGGTGTGGGTTCCATGAGAGAACCATTTGTGACCACTATATCCATATCTACCTGTTATTGATATTGGAGAATTGTACATTGTTCCTGAAATGATATTTGAATTATGCATTATGCATATGTGTGTTATTGTGTTGTAGTTAATTGGTTACATCTCAGTTATTTGAATTAACTGTGAATGATCATGCCCAACCGGTATGTTGTATGGTAAGTGGAGACTGAGGGTCCAGGTGTTACTATCAGCTATTCTAGAGAGGTCGTCTGTGTTCGTAAACAATGAGAAGTGGGGTAGTGTTCATGATGCAACAGTAGTTAAGTCCTACCTTGTGCTGGGGATTCGTATTTGAAACGGTTAGTGAGCATTGATAGGATATACTATGGGATCAAGGGCTGAATTGTAATGCAGAAGAAGCGAGGGCATGTCGTGAGTGGTTGGCCGGGTTAGTAGTGGTTGTATTTGGGGACTCCTCTATGAGATAGAATGGTTAATCTAAGATCAAGAACAGAGCAAGCAGGGGGTTAGAGTACAGTGTACTAGTATATTTTAAGATATTCGGGAATGGTAAAGGCAGGAGGATAAGGGTTGAAGGGTGTATTTTCTTATTGCATGTTTCCTGCTGGTTGATTTCTTTATATTATGCGGTGGGTATCAGGTTGACCGATGATGCCTACCAGTACGTGTGGTTCTTACTGATACTACTCTTGTTATGCCTTTGGCATAGTCTGGTTGCAGGGTCAGTGATGTTTCATAGGTGGTGACGAAGACAATCTCCAACAACTTCTACTCTTCCTTTCCTGTGGTGGGAGCTGTGTCATTAGTAACTGTGTTCTATACCTTGAAATCTTAGAAGCTCTTGTACCTCTTTAGATTAGATCCCTGAGGGCGTTATTTACTTTACAAATAAAGACCTCATGATGTTTCCTTTATCTCCAGTTTTCTTAATCTTTCGCATGTTTTTAACCTTTTGAGGATCAAGGGTCCTCCTACTTAGGTGTTAGAGTAGGTGCCTGCACAGCTCGGTGGATTGGGTCGTGAAAAATTTGTAGCAGAGCCCAGGCTGTCGGTCTCCCAGTATAAGAGCAAATGTGGAATAGATACTTGTTATTGATTTTGGAGAATTGTACATTGTTCCTAAAACGGTATTTAAATTATGCTTCATATATATGTGTGTTATTGTGTTGTACTTAATTAATTACATCTCGGTTATTGGAATTAACAGTGAATGATCATGCCCAACCGGTATGTTGTATGGTAAGTGGAGATCGAGGGTCCAGGTGTTACTATAGGGCTATTCTAGAAAGGTCATCTGTGTTCGTAAACAATGAGAAGTGGGGTAGTTTTCATGATGCAACAGTAGTTAGGTCCTACCTTGGGCTGGGGATTCGTATTCGAAACTGTTAGTGAGCATTGATAGGATATACTATGGATCAAGGACTGAATTGTGATGCAGAAGCAGCGAGGGCATGTCGTGAGTGGTTGGCCGGGTTGATAGTGGTAGTATTTGGGGACTCCTATATGAGATAGAATGGTTAAGCTAAGATCGAGAACAGAGCGAGGAGGGGGTTAGAGTCCAGTGTACTAGTCTGTTATAAGATATTCGGGAATGGTAAAGGCAGGAGGATAAGGGTTGAGGGATGTACTTTCTTATTGCATGTTTCTTGATGGTTGATTTCTTTATATTATGCGGTGGGTATCAGGTTGACCGATGATGCCTACCAGTACGTATGGTTTGTACTGATACTACTCTTGTTATGCCTTTGACATAGTCTGGTTACAGGGTTAGTGATGTTTTATAGGTGGTGACGAAGACAATCTCCAACAGCTTCGACTCTTCCTTCCCTGTGGTAGGAGCTGTCATTAGTTACTGTGTTCTATACCTTAAAATTTTAGAAGCTCTTGTACCTTTTTAGACTAGATCCCTGGGAGTGTTATTTATTTTACAAATTTAACCTTGGATTGTTTAAACTATTTATTATGTAAAGACCTCATGATGTTTCCTTTATCTCCAATTTTCTTAATCTTCCGCATGTTTTTAACCGTTTGGGGATCAAGAGTCCTCCTACTTAGGTGTTAGAGTAGGTGCCCGCACGGCCCGGTGGGTTAGATCATGACAAGATGTTGTATCATGATTGTGTTGTTGTGAATTATGCATTATTATAAAAATGGTTATCTCCTCATTATTTATATAACATGTCATTTGTATTGGTTCTGAGACATTATTATGATAAGTGTTATGTGAGTTGAGGAAGAATAAGAAATTAAAGAGGATGTACCATTTTGAGGGACGTGTCGAGCGCCGAGACGGATTTTACTATCGAGGGTCGTATCGCACGCCGTGATGGATGCATGGATATATATGTCCTCCATGGGTTCCGGACTGAGAGACATCAGGTGTGTATCGTTAGGTCAGACATGCATCACTATACTTGACATTGCATTTCATTGCATTGCACATCTTTATCATTGGAGAACTTGATATTGTGTGTTGTTGATCTTGTGAGTGCCTTTCTATGGAACTTGTGATTGATGAATATTGAGTTTGTTGTTGAGGATATGTAATTGTTAGAGTGTTGTTGTTGAGCTGTGAGCTATGTAAATTGTGAACTGTTAGGTTGGGCTGCTTTTATGCAGGTTGTAGTTATGGAGGTTCGGTTGGGGTGTAAGGAGTACCCGTATTCTATTCTCTTAGCTTGTGTTTAGAAGTTTACTTGTTGAGTACCGTGTGGTTGGTACTCACCCCTTGCTTCTACATTTTTATAGGTTACGAACCCGGATCTTCGTGATACTTTTTATTCTCTTCTTTTCTGAGGCTTCCTGTGGAGATTTCTGAGGTAGCTATTTGTCATCTCAGTGGACCTTCTTACTCTTATATATGATCTTGTTCTATTTTAGAGACAACATCATTTGAGACTTATGTATTCTTTCAATTCCAGTGTAATACAATAGAGGTGTGTGCACGTTATAACCAGGTTTTGGGGGTATATTTAAGTTGATTATAAATTTCTGCACTATTTTATAGTATTTAACTTGTATTATCATTTTACTTCCGCATTCACCGTATTAGTTGGGTTTTAGCCTGACTTGTCTTGGTGGGATAAGACGAGTGTCATCACGTCCATTTTTAGGTCGTGACATTTTTCCAGTTCAATCGAAATTTATAATTATCAACATGCAAGGTCTAAAAAAATTACTCAACATTAAACATTAAAAAACAACATGCAAGATCTAAAAAATAAAAAACAACAAATATGATAAAGATGAAACTTTAAATTTCTTCAAAACAACTCTTCCTCTTTTGAAATTTGATCTCTTCAAACACACATTGGACTTTGGGTTTTTTGTTTTTGAAGTCTCGGCCTTCATAAAAAAAATTCCCCTTTGGTTTCTTTTATAATGAACAAAATCAGAATCAGAATCTTCCGACGAAGAAGAAGCGATATTCTTAGACTTCCTCTTTTTGTCACCTTGTTTTGAAGAACTGATTTCTATGGGATTAATGCCGCTTTCCATATTGTTCTTCATAACTTTCTTTGAGGTTTGGGTGAACAAATTGAAGCTCGGTGTAATAATTGTATCATGATTATTCATAAATCTTGGGCTCTTTCTGAAAGTGCTATTCGAATCTACAATCTTGCTCATCTTGATGACAATGAAATGGTTGTTAATGGAAGATTTAGAGAATTAATGGAGAAGAAGAAGGAAACCTTCGTTTCAGAATCCTTAATTGGAACGCCTACTTTAATTGATATTTTCCTCTTTTTTAGATAATATCAAATCCCTATAGCCTTGGAAATTCCACAAGGCACGCTTAATTAATTAACATTTTTTTTTAAAAATTATTTAATATTAATTAAATCTTATATGTTATCAGTCGTAATAATTATGTTATATTACTAATCATTAATTAATAGATTTATAGGATGTAATATAGTATCTTAAACATAAATAAATGACATATTTAAGAATACTTATTATTAGTCATAACAGCAGTGTCTAGGTTTCATTATATAACAGTAGAATTCTAACCACAATTAACAACTTTTAAAATATGTATCTAATATTAATTAAAAAAATAATAAACTAAATAATATATAATCACGTAATTGATATTTAAGATGTTGCTTTCCATATTTTAAGGGATTATAACTGAATCTGAAAATGGGACGGTTAAATTTCTCCAATCGGTTAAGATTCTTTAATAATACTTCAGTTTTTGTATTTTTTTCTTATTTTATTTTTGCGATTTGTTGCAAAAAAATTTGCAAGAAACATGGAAACTAGTTTGTGCTCGATTTTAATTCAACATGGAGGTTGTTGGGATTCAACAGGTTTGTATTTTCTATTATTTTCACGTTTTATGTTGTTTAAACATTTGGATTCAACAGGTTTGAATTTTTTTTAATACTGCTTCATTCTTATTTTGGAATCGTTTTTATACAGTTTAATGGGGTATGTTAGGTTCGTTTTATATTGATAGGTTTTTTGTACATTTTCATTTTTTATACAAAATCATTTTTATAGATTTGAAAGGGATATGCCGGTTTCGTATTATTTTGATAGGTTTTTTGTGCAGTTTCATTTTTATTTACAGATTTATTTTTATACAGTGCGAAGAATGATTTAACTATTAGTGTCAGTTTTCGAGGATGATTTCATTTGTGTATAAAAGATGATTTCTCTATAAAGGATAATTTTATACTAGTATTAAACTTAAATGTCAGACTCAACAAAAACATGATTGTATACCAATTTAATATTATATCTACAAACATAATTTATAAAAATTTGATATAATACGTAAAAACGAATTCATAACAGATTTTATATCAATTTGATATATTTTTGAATCAATAGTATTTTTTTTAGATATTATGATTCCTAAAAAAATGAATATATTGTGTATATAATTAGATTAATCTCTGACAACTTAATATACGGGGTGTGCAAGTACGAACACGTTGTGCAACCTAACTGTCAACTTTTGAACAACATTCATAAAACCAGATTTGCAAAGCAAGATGAAACCCACCATATTTCATTGATGATGGGTCATTTTCCAGACTATGACTACAAGTAGCCAACAATGTACGGAAACAAATATTCCCCATGGATAGTCTTTGTACTCTCCTATATCCATAATATCAAAGTGTAACTTCGATACATAATTTATGTTCGGCTCAGCAGACAATAAGAAAGTCTTTATAAAATAAATCAGTGTCATCTTGAACATATCTTCAGGCTCTATAATGTCTTTGGCATGAAATACTTTAATAAATTCAAACTTTTTAACTTTGTCATTCTCAGGAAAGTATTTTTGCATCAACCTGGTTGGAGATGCTAGATTTGAAAAAAAAAAAAATTTCATGCCACATTTTAAACCACTTACAACTACAAATTCTCTGATTCCAAAATGAAGTTCAGTAGCATTCAAGTTCAGAATGAACATATCGTTCCTATAGTTCTTGGTCTCATCATATAAAATATTTCGTATCAGTTGTGGCTGGACCTTTATAGGGGGCATGTCAAGAAAGAACTCATAAGGAGACTGCTTGAACTGTTGAAATTGTTGATCGTTGAGTCGTTCTCTAAGTTTAACAAAAACATCAACATTGATGTATGAACACCAATGTGTACTTTTCTTTTTTTTCCTGAATTAACAAAAAGTTAATTTTAGACAGAGCAACGTAAGATAATGCTAAAGACATAAATGTTTGTATATAATATGTGAATAATAGTTGACTGTAAAAATTTGATATATAAGCTGATAACAACTGATGAACTCGTATAGTCGTTTTCAAAGGATATGAAACTTTTTTAATATATATTACAAAAATCATAGAAACATTAACAAAAAATTAATCTTTTCATTAAATGTTAATACATTCTCTGACTACATAATTTTGGTATAAAAACAAAAATAGAATATTTATTTAAAACATATTGATGAAAGGTTTCGAATCTACAAAAAAAATGTACTCTTTAAACATTCTTCATATTCAAATTGTCAAAAAATCCAACATTTTTCCAGTTCAATCGAAATTCATAAATATCAACATGCAAGGTCTAAAAAAATTACTCAACATTAAAAATAAAAAAATAACATGCAAGATCTAAAAAATAAAAATCAACCAAATATGAGAAAGATGAAACCTTAAATACCTTCAAAACAACTCTTCCTCTTTTGAAATTTGATCTCTTCAAACACACATTATGGAAAAGCCAATGGGGAAAGAATTTGGGCCAGAAAACTTTTGAGTAGTGACTTGGAAATTTCTAGCCTAGTCAAGACTTGGACGAAATCTGAGTCAGGTGAGGTCTAGGGAAATCAGGTAATGAATGGAGGGTTAAATTATGAATTTGATCACATGACTGGATATCCAAGACGTTAAGGAGCCTGTACGGCTTTACGGAATCGAATTCGGGCGAATAGAACTCCCGAAACTGATCTTGGCGTGAAAGGGTAGTTTTTGAACATCAAGAATTGAAGGTGTGTTGCGAAATGGGAGCTTGGAACTCAAATTTTGAGCTTCTACCTCCGTACAAGCCACCAGGGTGGGATTAACCCCGCCAGGGGGGCCAGTGTGGAAGGTTGGGGCCCGCCAGAGCGGGGCAGTCGTGACTTAAATCGGAAAAAAATCCTAAAATCGTTATTATCTGCAAAACATCATTCTTGAGAACTAAGGGATTACCCAGGGCAGTTCTTAACGGTTTTCCATGATTTCTAGTGCTAAAGGTAAGATTATTACTCCCCTTATCTGTAATTCAATTCTTAGAACTTAGAATCTTGGGTAATGATCGTTGGGAGAGGGTTTTGGCCTGAAGTTAATGATGGGAAAAGCCCTAATTGAATAGTAGGATCTTGGGTTTGGCCTTGGATTGATAGTTTGATTATTATCCGGGTAAATTAAGCCTTGTTTATTGATCCTTGCATTATTTAACTGTTTTAGACCAAGAACAAGCCGTAAGAATCCAGAAACAGAAGGCTCAAGTGTCTTAGGAGGATTCAAGCTTGGTTTAGAGATAGATGATGGTTCAATTTCCTGTTTGTCTGATATATACCGGTTAATTACTTCATTGTATGCATGCGTGTATGTGAATACGAAAATGTGAACTGAATCTAATGAATGATTATGTGCGAACAATTACATGCCATGAACTTGATACTTGATTGTGTGACTAAGTGCACTATTTCTTATGGTGTGGTTGTGATTGTGGGTGTGCTGATTGGACCGGGTGTCACGTTCCGACACATATTTTAGATCGGGTGTCGCGTTCCAACACATAAATTAGACCGGATGTCACGTTACGACACATGTATATTAGATCGGGTGTCCAATTTCGACACACTAACAGTTTGGGAGTGGGTTCCATTAGAGGACACTTGTGATTATTACATTCATATCTGTCTGTCAGTGATATTGGGAAATTATATGTTGCTCCTAAAATGATAACTAAGTTATGCTTTCTGTATATGTGTGTTTACTGTGTTATAATTACTTGCTTGTATTTCGCTTACTGGAATGGTCGCGTGATCCTACCAGTTTACTATGGTTGTGTACTGATACTGCACTTGCTCATTCTTTGTTGAGTATAGGGCATCTTCAGGCGGCTACTGATAGACCTCAGCTAAGTGATCATTGATCGAGACCGGATTCAAGGGTGAGCTAATTCTTCCAGGCTGCCATGGGTCCTCTATTTGTTTAGTCCACTCTTTTCGGACTCAAACTATTTAGTTAGACTTATTCGTAATGTTTCGTTTCGGGGTTGCACCCCTTTTCCTTTGACTTGTTGAATTATAGAGTTTTGGAACAATGACTTTCAGGTTCTAGGGGTTAAACTTCCGCTAATAGTTTTGTTTAGCTGTTTATTTAAAACCTTTGGAGTTTATGGGAACTCCATTTTTGCTAGTCATTTAAACCTGCTTCCGTATCTTTAAATATTTTAGTTTTTTAAGTTGCTTAGTCGGGTTGTAGTAATGGTTCTCCCACCGAAGGGTTAGTGTGGGTGCCAATCACGGCGGTCTGGGTCGTGACAAAGTTGGTATCAGAGCCCTAGGTTCATTGATCTCATTGTATCAAAACGAGTCTAGTATAGTCTTGCGAAACGGTAAGGAGACGTCTGTACTTTTCTTCGAGAGGCTATAAGACTTTAGGAAATCTCTCTGTCTTCTTCTCCTTTTGTGAATGACTTGATTCCAATTGGTTTCTGGTGATCCAAATTGGTATCTAATCTCTTTCATTCTTCTGTCAGCAGATGGTTAACACGCGATACAATGGCGTCAGGCCCGTAGCCCCCATCAATGAGCCAGTAGAGGAGTCCATAGGAAGAGGCTGCGGTCGAGGCAGGGGTAGAGTTAGAGGAAGGGGTAGAGGCCGAGGAAGGGTAGCACCTGCCAGGAGTGGAGCCCAGTTGAAAATGCTACCAGGGAAGAGGCCTCTCCTGCACCCCAAGAAGAGGTGGGAGAGAATGTGGAGATTGAGGACGATGAGGATGTTAGACCAGAGGGGGATGCACAGGCGGAGGCTACATGTATTCCTCTCTTAGACTCAGTGTTAGCTTAGCAGATCATGTCTTTTCTGAAAGGGTTGGTCGGTCCTGGAGTCCTTTCCATAGTGCAAGCTACTCAACCTTCAGTCAACCCCCCCCACCCCCATTGTTGTTACTGTTCCCAAGGTGGGTGGAACATTAGGCACTAATGCCTTTTTTCGTCCCCTATTGGGTCCTGTGATGACTGTTTATGAGCATGAGATGTTGACTAAATTTCTGAAGCTTAAGCCACCTGTGTTCCATGGTTCTGAGAGTGAGGACGCCTATGAGTTTATTTTGGATTGCTATGAGAGGCTTCACAAGTTAGGCATTGTACATCAGCATGGAGTAGAGTTTGTGACTTTCCAGCTTCAAGGCGAGGCTAAGCAATAGTGGAGGACCTATAGGGAATGCAGATCGCCAGTCTTACCCCCACTCACTTGGACACAGTTCCATGCTTTGTTTCTGGAAAAATATGTGCCCCAGACTTTGAGCGATCGCAAGAAGGATGAGTTCATGGCCTTGGAGCAGGGTGGTATGACTGTAGCTGCTTATAAGGCTAAGTTCCATGCCTTGTCCAGATATGCTACTCAGTTGGTGACTAGAGAGGAGGAGAGGATTCATCTATTCGTCAAGGTATTGAACCCCAAATTACAAGTATTGTTTGTTCACATGACCTCTGTAGGAAAATGTTTTAATGAAGTGACAGATTTTGTGAAGAAAGTGGAAGGAGTTCGACATGATGGGCAGGCCAAGGCTTTGGCTAAGAAGCCCAAGAGCACATGAAACTTCCATGGTTGTTATTCCAGAGGTTCAGGTAGGCCGACGCTTGCAGACCGGCAAATTCAGTCAGCCTTGCCCGCTTCTACAGGTGGTTACTCAGAAACTCCACAGCAGAAGTTTATTCAGGATAGCCAGGGAGCCGCACCTTCAGCTGGAAGCAGGCCGTCTTTTGACCGCAACTGTTATAATTGTGGAGAACCTGAGCATATGAGGAGAGATTGTCCCCATCCGCGCATGTCTGACCCCGTGCAGTAGCAGACCAGAGCAATGGTACCCGCAGGCAGCGGTAATAATGGCAGAGGAAGTACATAAGGTGGGAGAGAAGGGACTCAACGAGGTCGTGGAGGCCGGGGAAATGGTAATGCAGGTAGAGAAGCAGTGCAGCCAGGCAAGGAGGTTGTCCGTCAAGATGACAGGGCTCAGTTTTATGCCTTTCCGGGCAAGACCGAGGCTGAGGTGTCTGATGTAGTGATCATAGGTACTATTCTTACCTGTGACCGGATAGCTACTATGTTGTCTGATCCGGGTTCGACTTATTCATATGTGTCAATTCAGTTTTCCTTGGGATTTGATGCAGTTTGTGATATACTTGATTCCCCCATCCATGTTTCTACCCCAGTTGGAGAGTATGTCATAGTCACCAATGTATATCATGTTTGTCCTATTATGTTTATGGGTTTTCAGACTTGGGCTGATTTGGTTATTCTGGATATGACTGAATTTGATATAATATTAGGCATGACTTGGTTGTCCCCCTATTATGATGTGCTTAATTGTAATGCTAAGTCTGTGACTCTAGAGATCCCGGGTAGAGAAAAGTTAGAGTGGGAAGGGGTGTACAAGCCTAAGCCAGCTAAGGTCATATCTTCCATTCGGGCTAGGAAACTGGTAGGGCAGGGATGTTTGGCGTATTTGGCTCATATTCGGGATGTTGATGTTGAGTCTCCCTCTATTGAGTCTATTCCTATAGTGTCTGAATTCAAGGAAGTGTTTCCTACCAATTTGCCTGGTATGCCTTTGGATAGGGATATAGATTTCTGCATTGACTTGGAACCTGGTACTCACCCCATCTCTATTCCTCCTTATCGAATGGCCCCGGTAAAATTGAGAGAGCTTAAAGCTCAAATGCAGGATCTTTTGGATAAAGGTTTCATCTGTCCTAGTGCTTCCCCATGGGGTGCTCCTGTCTTGTTTGTTAAGAAAAAGGATGGTAGTATGAGGATGTGCATAGACTATCGACAGTTGAATAGGGTCACCATTCGAAATAAGTATATGTTTCCTTGGATAGATGATCTTTTTGACCAGTTGCACGGTGCATCAGTTCTCTCTAAAATTGATCTAAGGTCAGGTTACCATCAGTTAAAGATTATGCCTGAGGATGTACACAAAACGGCATTCAGGACCGCTATGGCACTATGAGTTTTTAGTGATGTCGTTTGGGTTGACCAATGCGCCTGCAGCTTTCATGAGTTTGATGAATGGTGTATTCAAACCATTTCTGGATTCTTTTTTTATCTTCTTTATTGACGACATTTTTGTTTATTCGAAGAGTCAGGAAGAGCATGCCGACCATCTTCGGATTGTTTAGGGTGTCCTTGGGAGACAAAAGTTATATGCCAAATTTTCCAAGTGTGAGTTCTGGTTGACTTCAGTTGACTTTTTGGGGCATGTGGTTTCCAGGGAAGGGGTAATGACAGATCCCCAAAAGATCGAAGCAATCAAGAATTGGGTCCGGCCTAGTTCTGTGACTGAAATTAGGAGTTTTGTGGGGCTCACCAACTACTATCGTCGGTTTGTGAATAATTTTGCTTCTATCGCCACGCATCTGAAAAGGCTGACCAAAAAGGAGGTGCCTTTCGAATGGACTAAAAAATATGAAGAGAGCTTTCAAAAGCTCAAGACTCTTCTGACCGCAGCACCTATTCTAGTACTACCAGTGGAAGGTAAAGATTTAATTATTTATTTTGATGCTTCACATTCGGGTTTAGGTGTTGTGTTGATGTAAGATAAAAAAATGTCATAGCTTATGCATCGCGGCAGCTGAAGGTGCATGAAAAAAACTACCCGACACATGATTTGGAGTTGGCAGCGGTAGTGTTTGCCCTCAAGATCTGGCGGCATTACCTTTATGGTGTCAAGTGTTAGAGGACATGTTGAGGGCATGCGTGATTGACTTTGGAGGGCATTGGGATGAGTTCCTACCTTTGTGTGAGTTCTCCTATAACAACAGTTACCACTCCAGCATAGACATGGTCCCATTCGAGGCACTTTATGGAAGGGGATGTAGATCACCCATAGGGTGGTTTGAGGCTGGAGATGTGAAACCTTTGGGGGTCGATTCGGTGAAAGATGCTCAGGATAAAGTGAGAAGCATCCAAGCTAAGCTTCTAGCATCCCAGAGTCGACAGAAAAAGTATGCAGACCGTAAGGTAAGGGACATGACATTTCAGGCTGGTGAGCAAGTTCTTCTTAAGGTGTCACCCATGAAGGGGGTGATGGGATTCGGCAAGAAGGGCAAACTAAGTTCTCGATACATCAGACCATTTGAGATTCTTGACTGTGTTGGGCCAGTGGCTTATAGGTTGGCGTTACCGCCTAGCCTATCTAGGGTTCATCCGGTGTTTCATGTGTCCATGTTGAAGAAGTATCATGGGGACGGAGATTACATCATAAAGTGGGACTCAGTTTTGTTACACAAGGACCTTCAGTATGAGGAGGAGCCGGTTGCAATTCTTGATCGCGACGTCCGGAAGCTGAGGACCAAGGAAATAAAGTCCGTGAAAGTTCAATGGAAACATCGTCCGGTTGAAGAAGCTACTTGGGAGATCGAGAAGGACATGCGAGTCAAGTATCCCTAGTTATTCGACGATTCAGGTATTACTCTACTCTTACCTTAGCTAGTTTTTCCTAGTTTATCACTCTGGGATGAGTGATGGGTAAATTGGTATCTATTGTAACGACCGGTCCCTGTCGTTATGGAAAAGCCAATGGGAAAAATATTGGGCCAGAAAACTTTTGAGAAATGACTTGAAAATTTCTAGCCTAGTCCAGACTTGGACGAAATCTGAGTTAGGTGAGGTCTAGGGAAATCTGGTAATGAATGGGGGGTTAAATTATAAATTTGATCACATGAGTGGATAGCCAAGACGTTAAGGAGCCTGTACGACTTTACAGAATCGAATTCGGGAGAGTAAAACTCCCGAAACTGATCTTGGCGTGAAAGGGTAGTTTTTGAACGTCAATGGTTGAAGGTGTGTTGCGAAATGGGAGCTTGGAACTCAATTTCCGAGCTTCTGCCTCCGTGCAAGCCGCCTAGGCTGGATTAACCCCGCCAGGACGGGGCCGCTATAGCGGGTTGAGACCCGCCAGGACGGGGACGCTATGGCGGGTTGAGACCCGCCAGGGCGGGGCAGTTGCGACTTAAATCAGAGAAAAAGCCCAAAATCTTTATTTTCTGCAAAACTTCGTTCTTGAGAGCTATGGGACGACCCAGGGTAGTTCTTGACAGTTTTCCATGAATTCTAGCGCTAAAGGTAAAATTATTACTCCTCTTAACTGTAACTCGATTCTTAGAACTTAGAATCTTGGGTAATGATCGGTGGGGGGAGGGTTTTGGCCTGAAGTTAATGGTGGGAAAAGCCCTAATTGAACAGTAGGATCTTGGGTTTGGCCGTGGATTGCTAGTTTGATTATTATCCAGTTAAATTAGGTCTTGTTTATTGATCATTGCATTATTTAACTGTTTTAGACCAAGAACAAGCTGAAAGAATCTGGAAAGGGAAGGCTTAAGTGTCTTAGGAGGATTCAAGCTTGGTTTCGAGGTAGGTGATGGTTCGACTTCCTGTTTGTGTGATATATGTCGGTTAATTGGTTCATTGTATGCATGCGTGTATGTGAATAGGGAAATGTGAACTGAATCTAATGAATGATTATGTGCGAACAATTACATGCCATGAACTTGTTCCTTGATTGTGTGACTATGTGAACTATTCCTTATGGTGTGGTTGTGATTGTGGGTGTGCTGATTGGACTAGGTGTCACGTTCCGACACATATTTTGGATCGGGTGTCACGTTTCGACACATATATTGGATCGGGTGTCACGTTCTGACACATGTATATTGGATCAGGTGTCACGTTCTGACACACTAACAGTTTGGGTGTGGGTTCCATGAGAGGACCACTTGTGATTATTACATTCATATTTGTATGTCAGTGATATTGGAAAATTGTATGTTGCTCCTAAAATGATAACTGAGTTATGCTTTCTATATATGTGTGTTTACTGTGTTGTAATTGTTTGCTTGTATTTTACTTACTGGAGTGGCCGCGTGATCCTACCAGTACACTGTGGTTGTGTACTGATACTGCTCTTGCTCGTTCTTTGTTGACTACAGGGTATTTTCAGGAGGCTACTGATAAACCTCAGCTAGGGGATCATTGATCGAGACCGGATTCAAGGGTGAGTCAGTTCTTCCAGGATGCCATGGGTCCTCTATTTGTTTAGTCCACTCTTTTCGGACTTAGACTATTTAGTTAGACTTATTCGTAATGTTTAGTTTGGGGGTTGCACCCATTTTCCTTAGACTTGTTGAATTATAGAGTTTTGGTACAATGACTTTCAGGTTCTAGGTGTTAAACTTCCGCAATAGTTTTGTTTAGCTGTTTATTTAAAACCTTTGGAGTTTATGGGAACTCCATTTTTGCTAGTCATTTAAACCTGCTTCCGTATCTTTAAATATTTTAGTTCTTTAAGTTGCTTAGTCGGGTTGTAGTAATGGTTCTCCCACCGGAGGATTAGTGTGGGTGCCAATCACGGCGGTCTGGGTCGTGACACATTAGCCTTTGGGTTTTTCATTTTTGAAGTCTCGGCATTCATAATATTTTTCACCCTTTGGTTGTTTTTATAATGTGTAAAATCAAAATCAGAATCTTCCGACAAAGAAGAAGCGATATTCTTAGACTTCCTCTTTTTTGTCACCTTGTTTTGAAGAACTGAATTCTATGGGATTAATGCCGCTTTCCATACTATTCTTCATAACTTTCTCGGGGGTTTGGGTGAGCAAATTAAAGTTCAGTGAAACAATCGTATCATCATTCTTCATAAATCTGGGGCTTTTTATGGGAGTGAAATTCGAATCTACAATCTTGTTCTGCTTGATGACAATGAAATAGTTAATGGCAAATTTAGAGAATTAATGGAGAAGAAGAAGGAAACCCTTTGTTTCAGAATCCTTAATTGGCACGCCTGCTTAAATTGATATTTTCCTCTTTTTTAGATAATATCAAATCCCTATAGCCTTGGAAATCCCACAAGACACGCTTAATTAATTAACATTTTTAAAATAAAAAAAAATTAATATTAATTAAATTCTATATGTTATCAGTTGTACTAATTATGTTATATTACTAATTATTAATTAATAGATTTATAGGATGTAATATAGTATCTTAAACATATATGGGTATTAATTTTTCCTATATATTTACGACTTTGACTAAGTCATTTTTGAAGAAACTCTGGTTTAATCAAAATGTCATTCTCATTCATTCCAATGGCTATAATTCAATCTCAAAAGTCTAGACTTTGTAAAACACGAATGACTTTTCCACTGTTGTATAAATGATCTTCTTTTTCCCAAGTCCTCTTCAATATAAATGAGTTGATTTTTTATTATTTAATCGATTCGATTCAATTCAATTCATCACCCTCAGCGAACTCCGTTTAAGAAAGAAAGATTATTCAAACCACATTTTTTTGTGTGTTATTTGTAGAATATATAATACATATATGATCATATGCATATATAATAAGGATATATAGTAAAGAAAAATAAATATTAACAAGTCTTCAATCACTACAACAAAAATAACTTTTAGCGGCAATAAATAGACACATTAATAAAGAGTGCTAAAGTTTTTACCGGCGTTAGTTAAGTGTCATTAGATCCAGTGTTGCTAAAGGTTTTAGGGACATATACAAAGAGTGTTAATTGCTGCTAAAAATACATACTTAGCGACTATAATACGATAAACCTTCTACTCCATAGTTTTAAAACCATGGAGAAATAGAAGACACGACAAAATAAAAACAAGCTAGCTAAACTCTTCCATGGTGACGACCATAAATTAATTAGTTGCATGAATCTTCCTGTCATCTCAATCAACATCAACGTTGAAATCATTTGTTGCACACTTTTGTTCGGATGAAGATGAACATACAAGCGCTAAATTATCAATTGGAGATTCGCAATAATCAAATATCTTAAAATGATTAATACTGATTTAGAAGAAATTTAAATTTAATTCTTATTTTCATAAAATGATCTATATCCAAATTCAATACAAAGATAAGGATAAAGAAATTTGGGAAGCAATACGTCACGACCCAAATATACATTAGGCCATGAGGGCACCTATCATTTTCCATAGGCGAATATCATTCTTTTTACAAATCCACTTTAGATGATTAAAAAGAGGAGACTCAATTAAAACATTATTATAATAAAATTTCCATATTTCAAGTCAAACAAAGGGAAAATAAATGAAACCCTCGAGATCTGGTGTCACCAATTCTAGAACATCTAAGATTTCAAGTACAAGATTTGAAAATCTATGAAATATCTTGAATGAAAACACAATAAAATAAATAATGGAATCCAGAATCTAGTGGTGCGAATCAAATGAGTAGTTCATCTTGAACTCTAGTCTATAAATTAAGTACTATGATGACTCAACTGTGATTATTCTCGGGTATTGAACCTACACATAAACGCCATTGAATAATCAAGATCACGTCCATTTTTGGATCGTGCACCTATATGCTTATTCCTTCCTATATGCTTTAGGAACTGCGTACTTCAATACATATTTAAAGCAAAAAATAATAATAATAGAAATACATGGGATATATACATTTTAGAAGTATAGATAGTTATGTTTCGGATGTTATTACTATTAGGGGTGTGCAAAAATCAATTTAACCGATAAATCAAATTGATAAGAATACTATTGGTTTATCGGGATTGAGTTATTCAGATTTTTAAACGGTTTTGTAAAAAAAAAAAAAACTATCACGTTATTGGTTCGGTTTCGGATTTTATAATTTTATGGTCAATTAAATGGATAACCCAATGAGACTGTATTAAAATTATTATTTTACTCCTTATTATATAACAATGACTTTAACATTTTACCTATATATCCTTTCTAAATTCTAGTATAACTTTTGGTTGGAAGCAACACAAACTAAGATCGCTCCCCCTCCATTGCGAGATCTTCTCTTTTCTTGACATAAACTAGTATTACTTTTTCTCTCTCAATTTTAGATTTGATTGACAAAAACAAACAATTAATGTTATTTCCTCAATTTGTTGAATGAGTCTTTAGAAGAAATTCGAACAATTATTGTCTTAAACAAAAATGATTAATGTAGAAGTTTGTGTTGGACTTCTTTTCTTGCTGCTATTTCTATTTTTATGAACATCACATATATATGATCATATGAATGTGTGAAAAAGAAAAAGAGTAATTACATATTATCCTACAAAAGCTGAATAAACATTAATTTCTTTTCAAGTTTTTTGAGATGTTTTGCGTAACTAAAAGGAGAAAATTAAAATATGAAATTAAAGCAGGTAAATTGATTAATCCAAATGAACAGGATAAATAAAAACTAGAAAGCAAATAGTATCATAGAGATAATTTTTTCAGTACAAAAGTTGAAAGTAGCAAACATTAGAGACTAATCATCCATGATATATAATTAAAAAGGTCCCCAAATTAAAGTCAACCATCTTAAATATTCCAATGCAAGTAGAATCATTCCATAAATCCCAAATTTTGCTTCACTCCTCCAACGCTAAACCTAAATAAATCAAGAATAATTCGTATGTTAGACAAGCATTTCACCATATATATTATATAAATCAATTAATAAAAAGAACTTCTACTTCCTCTATTCAGAGTATCAGGATCAAGTTGACTAATTTTTTATGTGAATTCAAATATATTTTTTTATTTTTGTTAGAAACATCGAAAAATGTTTTAACAATTTAAAATATCAAAAAAGTGATACTTAAATTCATTTAACTTTTAATAATAAAGTGTCACGTAAAATATAACAAATCAAATATAATCAAAAAAACTGATTGGTAAATAAGGATAAATAATAATAAAATCTTACATTGTTGTTGTTCTCACTTCTCAGCCAAGGTCCCATTTGGAGTATTTGGAATGTACCTAGCCCACTATATCAAGAAATTATTATATTATATTTTCTTATATAATTATATATGTGCTAGAAAAAAAAATTAATGCAATAAAATTAATTTTAAAAAATTAATCCTTTTAACTCACATTTTTAGCTGCTGCACTGAAAGCTTCTCTGTGTGGAATCTCTGGATGTGCTGCTTTAATACGCTGTATCTCATCCCTTTATAATAATCAAATAAATTAAGAATAATTTTTTAAATAAATAATCATGATTTTAGGACTTAACATATACTCCCATTGTGTCAAAAAACTTGTTGTATTTTTTATTTACATTCTCCTTAAGAAAATATTGATTAGAATAGGTATATGACTATTTATAATCTTTTTTCTTTTACATATTTACTTTATTTATTTGTCAGAATTGAGGTGTTTGTAATTTTGAAAAACAATTACTATTAAGGATTAAATATAAAACAATTAATTATTTTTGTCTTGAATTTTTAAAATGGCAATTATTTTGAGAAATTTTTTTTTAGTAAAAATGACAAATATTTTTGAGACTAAGGGAATATACTCTATGAGCATTTAAAAAAATAAACTGAATGAAAAAAAGAAAATAAGAAGATGATGTTTTACTTCATAAACCGATTGTAAGCAGATGGTAGCCTGTGCTTCTTCTCAGGAGCTTCAACAATAGTAAAAAAAAATCATAATCAGTTTATATTATAAGCTAAATAGAGGGTTGATTGTATTGATGATCACTTAATTTTTACTTATAGTCATTTTATTATATTTTGTAAAAGAAAAAAAGAATATCATGAAAATTACTATTTTTTTAAAAAAATAAATCACTCAACTTTGCCTAAATATTATAGTAAGTCATTATAAAGAGATAAAAGAGACCTTATATTATATGATATTTTACTACGAGAAAATATGAAATTAGCTACGGAATTATTGGTCCACAACTAAAAAGCTCCTAGTTAATCGGACTTTCTTATAATCCGTTGCTAATCCATAAATAAATGAGATTAGCATGGAATTGTTAGTGTTTAACTTAGAAATTTTATCCGTAGCTAATTCCTTGTTTTCTAATAGCTAGTGTTTAGGCAAAATTGAATAACTTTCTGTTACAAAAATAAATTGCTTAATAATTAATTATTGTGCTTTTGGGCCAAAGTTTAGTGACAAGAGATAGTTTAGTAACATTTTGCGATATTTGAGTAAAGTTGAGTGATTAATATGTTAAAAAAAGAATTTGTATATGCTTACGTTTTACAACAAAAGGTGCCTTTGGAGATGAAGGTTCACTTGAAGATGAAGACTGTCCCTTCTTGAAATTGTTGAAGAAATCTTGATGCTTTGACACAAATAAAAAACACCCATTTTTTTTTATTTAAGAAAATAGAAAGTAAAATAAATAAAAGTAATTTTAATAATAATTACCTGAGGAATGGGTTGGTGATCAAAAAATTGTGGTTGAAGGGGAGGTCTACTGCTTAAAAAGGAAAGATTACCACAATGCCCACATTTCACTGTCACAGTATCTAACAGCTTCTTGCATGGAATTCCCACCTATATATAACATATATAACTTATAAATTATATACATCGACAGCGTAAATAATATTTTTATAGGGAAGGGGATGATATGCTACAAATGGGGTTTGAACCCTCAATCAAGGGCGAAGCCAAGTAGAAGCAGGGATTTATCTGAACCTCCTTTGATGAAAAATTACAAATATTCAAAGTTTAAATAAAAAATTATATATACATATAATTAATAGCTGCTGAATCATCTTAGCCTCATTGTATATGTTACGTATTCATATTTTAATTTTTCTTAGTAAAAATTTTGATTTCGTTGCTACCTGCAACTGACCTCTACTACATGTTACTAATTTCATTTATTATGAGTATTTATCTTTTAACGTACTATTTTTTAAACGATAATATATTTTAATTATCCATATATATAAGTTAAATTTAATAACAACATAAAAAAAAATTAAAAAATGTTGACAATATGAGTGTGTAGCACGTGTATTGTGTATATATGATGAAAAATAGAATGTTGAAAAGTGAAGAATGAGAGAAATGATAGTTATATATAACTATGTTGCATGTGATTTGACAAAATAGATTTGGTATCTCTTATCTTGTGCTATATATAATAAAGTCAAATCATATTATATAGTAATAAGAAGGAAACAATCATAGTAGCTTTCTATTGAACTTGCATGTCTTTCTATTCCATTGCCCTTTCAATAAAAATTAGGAAAAAGACTGATTCAACGAGATATGTCTGTTAAATATATAATAATAATAATAATACGTACAGCGAGAATAGTGTTACAGAAGCTGCAACGGACATAGCAAAGATGTTCAGAAGGATCCATGGAGTTAATTTTATGATCAGCAGATTCCAATAAGTTGAGACAAGAGGAATTAGGAGAAGAGGAAGACATACATGTAAGTAGGTAAGTATATATTTTTTGGACTTTGAAGAGTATATATATATATATATATATATATATATATATATATATATATTTCAAA
>JAJONR010003718.1:0-51040 GCA_029582245.1 Solanum etuberosum
CTATTTCCAATTTAGTTCTTTTTGGAACTCAAGGTGCTATATCTAGTGACCTTAACACTTAAGAAATTTTAAATTCCTCGGTAAAATCCTACTCACAACGAAGGATGGTTCGAGTCTTAGCTCAAAAAATTTCTGGGGTGTTACATAAACACATGACAAAAAATAAGAAATTCAAAATATAATAGATATATTACCTATCTACAGTATCATTTTTCTATAAGGAGCATAACTTTTTCATTGCCTTTAAGGGTTCAACAACTTGAAATAATCAAACAAGGAAACGCTGCTAATTTTCATTTTTCTTATGTTACCTAAAGAAGCAAAAAATCCAAGCGATGGGTCATATTTGTGTTTCACTAAACTTTTAGATATTCAAAATTTTATAACTTCTTGAATCATCATGTATTAACTTGATTCTTTTTCTTGTTCCAAATACATGAAACTATGATATAGGGTGAGAGAACTCAAGCATGGTATCTTTGTCTGCTCTGATACAGTACTGAAATATGTGACTTTATATCTTATTTAAAAGTTTTAATGTTTAGAGAAGACACTTTTATTTACTTAATTATATATATTTTGAATACCATTTTGTTCAAGAAAAGAAAATATACATATATAGTTTAGAAATTGATTAAATACATCCAAGTTAAAGATTTTTCTGTTGAATTAATTTCATTAGGAGAAATAGAAATGAATGTTCTTGTAGTCGGGATATAACCTTTTCATCAACCTTAATAAACAACAAGAACAAAATCCTGTAAAAAATAACCATCCCTAGTAAAATGACAAGGTATGTTCACTTTGAATAATCAATCTTATTTGCCTTGTATCTCTCAAAATATATTTCACACTGATCATAACAATTTGAATTTCACCTTCATGCTCATCGCAAATTTTTAATTCTTCAAATTCATTCTTGAACAACCCTTCTAAGCATATGTATGAAGAAATGCAAAGTAGTGTAATTAAATGTTACTTCCAGAATGGTTTTGGAAAATTACTAGGCACAATAGTCACATTCTTCATGCCTCCAACCACCGCATCTCTCCATAAGAAATATTACAACTTAACCTTACCTTTCATCCTGGACTATTTTCTTCTTTACTTCTCTACTATTTTATTCTATATACATACACTTTCTTGTGTTCTTCTACTCTCTAATTATTTGAGTTTGTTGTTTCGAATTTCAAGCTAGCTATACATCAACATGTAATGACCCAAAAGGTCATTTTTTGAAACTTTCATAAAAAAATTGTTTTATCCGTCCCAATAGTTGCTCTGAGTCATGTTTGATCAGTCGGTGAAGTTGGTTTGAGAATTTTGAACTATTTGATAAGTACAATCATTTAGTTGAAAGGTACTTATTAAATAATTAATTATTTTTGGGTGGTTAATAATCCAAGTTTATAATTATTTAATAGTCTTACCACTTCATCTATGTATAAAAAGTAAATCAAAGAAAGAGGAGTTAATATTTGTGTTATACTAAACCCGTAAGCAGCAAACTACGAAGCGGAGATGTGACATTCTTGAAGAGAACTCTTGATCAAAGCACTGATGGTGGATGCGTAACTGTTATGAGGTAGAATCAAATTTAGAGTGCTCTTAACTTTAAGTTTCTTATTCTCAAATTTTTTTCCCTAATATTTCACTAATTTGTCAAATTAGTTCTAAAAACAGTATATTAAGCACAATGTGATTTCTGTTGAATTCTTTCCCCATGTTAGTAAGTAATTGTGTGTAATGATGATCAAATAATTATGACTAATAGTAGATGATTATGAGAAACCATTGAGGAATTATTAGGAAAATATGGTGTATATTGGCATTAGGTTTAAGGATTTCCTCAAAGTTGTAGTTACTCAAATTGTAACTTAACGATGAATTTCTATTTATTTATTTATTTTAATTTCTTATGATTCAAGTTTTTTACATATTGGTATATCTAATTAAGTATTGGGTATATTGTAATATATGAATACCATTAGATTTATGATATTTTGAAAATTTGGAACTTAACCATAGGCTTGAAATTTAGAAAATATGAGAGTTGACATATTAATTGCCATCAAGATTAGGAACTTGACTATAGATTTGAACAAATTTTTGGTTCAAGGCTAAACATATAGTAATATGGGTGTAGTTAGTTTTGAAATATTATTGTGGTTATGTATTTGAATAGATTGCATTGATTTGGAAGTCCAACACAAGGGGAAGACTCAAGTCCCTGAGTGATTTTTTGATTATTTGAGGCAAGTGAACTTCTCGACCCTTGTTAAGTGTATAGAATCGTTTATTTCCTTGTTGTATGTGTTGAGGAGTAATGGGACTTGGTGATGTGTTGACTTGTTCATATAGAATGATCCTAATGATGAAAATGGGGTTAAAAAAAGGCAACATGAATTATATATTGATGTGTGATGTTGAGAATGAATTGAAATGTTTATTGATTCATTGTTGATGTTATATTATGATTGTGTTGTGGATTATGCATTGATATGAGAATTTTCATATCTCTCTCTCAAATATATATATATATATATATATATAAAGAGCCTTAAAGTAGAAGATTACAAAGGTTACTTCACTATTGTTTACCCTAATAAAAGTAAAGTTAAATTTTAAGTGAAATATAGACTGAATAGCGAAATAAGAAAATAAATAAAATCTAATATAAGAGGAAAGCTAAAACAATTTAATTGAAATAGATAATATTATGTAAGTATAACTTTATAAAGAGATTTATGATGTTCTGGGAGATGATGATTCTACAGTTTTATAAAGATGGCTTCTCAGGAGCTGATTGCCAAATATTAAACCCTCATGATAAATAATTAATTGAATGATATTTAAGAGTAAAGGAGTAACGTTCCGCTTCACTCATGGGTCGGTTTCATAACGTCTAATGATTGTTGCAGACTTCTCCTCCGCGTGTTCCAAACTTTGATCCATTATGATTTTTACGGGGTGAATCATGCTATCGATCTTTGTAGTAATGTTGTTGCCTTAGTCATCTTGCACGCATCACTGCAAGATTCATACAAACTCCTCGTCTAGCTTTATCTTGAGTGGTATATATTGCTCTCCATGTGTCATAATTTGATATGGCTATGTGTCTTGAATACTCCCTTTATTCAAATTTACTTGTCAAATTTTGCCTTGACACACCTATTAAGAGAACAATAATTAGTATCGCGATTTTACCATTTTAATCCTATTAATTAATAGGATCTCAAACATATTTACTCACTATTTTTTTCAAAGACATTAACTCAATGTAAATAAATTGAGGATATAATAGGAAGAAAAAAATTGGACGTTCTTAATTTGTCAAAAATGACTAGTAAATGTAGAAATCAAATTTGTCGCGACCCAAGGTACACCCTAAACGTGACATGGCGTATAAGACCCCAAGAGACCCTACACAAGACACTTAGCATACATAATACAAGATAATAGAAATAAAGAATTTCAAAGAGATAGTCTTATAACATAAAGAGTTTAACAAAAATAGAAGTCTATCATAGTCTCAACTAGCCATCTATTACAGCATAGAAGTGATTGGGATGTAACTCATACATCACATACAAAGTCTGGAAACGGCAATAAGTAACAACATATAAGAGTGACATCGTCCTCGGAGTATGAGGACTCACCAAGTCTTCAAGTATCTAATACAATCAACTAGCCAAGAACGGAGGGAGAAGAGTCGTGAAGCTAGAAATTAGTGAAAGAATGTAGGCACAAGTATGCATTAGTACATGGAATGTACTAAGTATGAGGAAAATGCAATAAAACATGAGACGTGATCATAAGGGGACATAATTGAAAACATGGAATGCATGACCAACTTAAAAGATAGTAAAATTATTTAAGAAGATTCATAAATCATTAACATGGTTAATGCATCTTTAAATCATAAAGGAAGCTTCATAAGACATTAGTAATTAATTTAGTTCATTTTGTGGGAATTTTACCATTAACCAACATAGATCATGTGAGCTATAACATGAAATCTGGTATATTCCTCATACAGAAAGAAGGAGAAACTACTTGTCAAAGTAGAATCCGTACACATCATATCATATTGTATATGTGGATCCACTAGCTAGGTCATTTAAGACAATCCTATGGTGGCACATAGTTTATGGGACATGGGTAATCACCGCTAGTCCACTCGGTGCTAAGTATACATCCCACGAAATAGTCATTTAATCAGATTCATATTATCATCCATGGAAAAGTATAATTAAAATACTAATCCAAGCTAGAAACATCATAGAGTAGCTCCTTAGACCATGCGTGAGAAAATCTTTTCACAATCCATGATCTTTTCATTATAACTTTATAAGGCCCATAGTCATTAACTTCATACTAAAAATACCCTACTACTAATTGAAATAGTTTTAAAAGTATGATCTATAATCATCCATACTAATCAAGATCTAATTTAGGAAAATAGCCTAAAATCATTGAGGGGAAATCTAGATGTCATTCATGTCATGTGGCCAAGCTTCATAGAACTTATGGATACCTTGATCTATTGACACATAAGTCATACACATTGATTTCATGAAAATAGGCATGATTTCATAAACATATATTCATAGATTCAAGCTTCTTCATAAATTCATGTAAGTTAGGATTTGTAGTAAAAATCCATAGATCAATTCATGGGTTCACATGGAATTAGTTAAAAAGCAATTTAATTAAGTCCAAACTATAAAAATAAGATCATAATTAAGAAATTGAATTCATACATATAGAACCCATGAGGAATTGAATGAAAACTTAATTAAGTTTTAAGAAATTGAATTGGAGAATTGAAGAAACTTTGGAGACGCAATGGGTGATTGGAACTCATTGATGAACTCCCTACATAGCTTGATTGAAGCCCTAAGCAACGATGAAGAAAGGAGACTTGAACTTGAAGAACCCTAGCTTCTTATTTCTTGATTTAAAGAGAAATGTTTTGAGAAAACCTTGGAGAGACTTTAGGAATTTGAGAGAATGAATAAGTTGGGGAAAATTTCTAAGGGTGAAGGGCATTTATAGGGCCTAGATTTAGGAGTAAAACGGCGTAGCTTAGGTATTAAATAAATAGGAAAATACCCAATTACACTTAACAAATTAACTGCTAAAGTGATCTAAGGGTGCCACCTACGGACTGTAGAACATTCGACGATTCATTCCGGTGATCCGTAGATCGAGTAACTTGGGAATCTAAATGCTTATCACTTTCTACGATTGGTTCCTACGGTCCGTAGAAGCTTCTATGGGCCGTAGTCCCTAACTGTAGAACTCAAAGATCCTTTCCAAGTCTAAGACCAATTCGACATGACAGGTCTATGTCCCGTCAACATTTCAATGGCACGTCTAAGCACTTCATAGACCCAAAAGTCCAACCAATTTTTCAATCAAGTCTGGAACCCTTCTATGACCACTTCATATGGGTCGTATAACCTTCTATGACAGTCCTAGTGTTCTGTGCTCCGTAGAAAACTTCAGAAATCCAAAAATCAATAAATCCTTAAGCCCATTTCTACGACTTCCTTCTAGGGACTGTATAACCTTTTGCGATACGTAAAGAGGACCAGTCGACTTGAACCTGTAGTCAATAATGCAACCATTCTTTTTCCGAGGTATTACAAAATTTCAATATCTAGAAAAGAGACTTTAATAACATATAAGGATTCAAGAGTTGAAAGCAATGGTTGCATAAATCAAAGAAAAGGAAGAAATGACATCAAGCCTATAGCAGCAATTACTCAACACTGGGCTATTATATTCTTGGAACATCAGCTTAAATTACAACCAATTCAGGCAAGGAATTGCTCTCACGCATACCAACTATTGCAGTATTAAAGAGGTTCACCTGATAAGCCTTGTAATTGTTTCATTGGTATTAACTTCTTGAAGCGCAGCCTGCATGATTTATGGGTTTGTTAGTAAAAAAAATTGTAAGGAGGATTTCAAGGTGTAAAGCTCACTGATTTGGATTATACCTTGCGGACAAGTTCGAAGAGTGTTAAGACTTGAAAAATTCTTCATCGTGTCAAATCCATGGCGTCAATGAGAAGCTTGAACGTCCATGTGGATGCCGCTTAAGCTCTATAGCACTTATTTTCTCAACATCTGCAAATGGAAGGCTTCTGGAGACATCGGTAGATGGTTGCAGCAGCAAAGGAAGAAGAAGAGGGCTCTTCAGCTCTGTGTAGTTTCCTTTTTAATAGTTGAATTTTTTTTTGTTTCTATTTGTCTTTGCTTCGTTTAATTAGGGCTCAGGTCATCCGGTGAACCCAAGATTTTTGTTTCTCTTATTTTGTCACGACCCAAAAATGGACGTGATGACACTTGTCATTTTCCATCAAGACAAGTCAGCCTCAACCCAATAAAAACGGAAGAAAATGGAAAATAGTAAAAACAAGAACAAGATAAAGCAGAAAACTTATTCTTCTATTAAAATCCCTAAAATCTTGATTTAAACTAATAAATTTAATAATAATAATAATAATGAGTAATTGAAGATTTAGAGTTAAGAAACGTTACCCAACAATTTTATCTTGAAAAACCTACTTGAAATCGCCTCTACCGAGTTCTCAAAGCTCCAAAAATGAAAATAGGGAAGAAACCCCAAAATTTGGGTTTAAACACTGCCAAGGGTCCTCCGCGAACGTAGACCCTTACCTGCAAACGGTGGATTTTAAATGAATTGGACCTCCGCGAACGCAACAGGTCTCCCGTGAATGCAGAGGTCAACACTTTGACCTCTCGCGAACGGGGTCGAGACTTTGCAAATGCAGGGTTCTCACCCCGTTCCATCCGCAAACGTGCCAAAAGCTCTGCAAAGGCGGAGGGTTGCACTAGAACACAGAAAAACCAGCCAACTCAAAAATCATTGAAAGGATCCTTGGGATTCGTTCAGAACCTTGTAAACACAAACCACATGTGCAAATCGATTAAACTAGACGTTCCAGACTTAATAGAATCGTCAAAATATGAATTTGAGGTCTCTTTGACCTGACTTTCGTGAAAACCACAAGAAACTAACTCAACGCCTAAAAAGGCTAAAAAAACTCAAGACCTCTCAAAATCAACCAAGACCTCACCTAGGCCTAAAATAATCCCTCGAATCCAACAGAACTTCCAGAATCCCGATCCAAACATCCGAATGTCGACCAAGGTCAACCCAAAGGGTAAAATTTCATAATTTCACAACTTAGGGCTGCAAATCCTCAAAAAGACTCATAAATTTAACCCAACAACTCTCAGGGATCAGATTTCACATTTCGAGACGGATGGAATCAACGAAATTTCAATCCAACACTCGAAACTCCAAAAGACACCGAAAACTACTTTCTTAACAACTCAGCCTTTCAAACTCAAAACTTACCAAAACTCTCAACTTTTAACTCAAAGTTCAAAACCAATTTTTCAAACTACTCAGGGTCAACATCGGGAGGGGGAAAATAGTTATTTCCACGTAAAAACAAAAAATGACCGACCGGATCATTACATTATCCACCACTAAAAATCATGTTCATCCTCGAACATAAAGCAAAAGAAAGTACCTGGAGCTTCGAAAAGCTACGGATATCTGGTATGCATATCTGACTATGTCTCCTAAGTCGCCTCACCAACTGAATGATGCTTCCGCTGCACCGTCACTGAAGCAATCTCTTGGGTCCTAAGCTTTCGTACCTACCTATCCAAGATGGCTATAGGCTCCTCCTCAAAGGATAAGTTTGGACCCAACTCAACTGAATCAAGAGAAATTACATAGGACTCATCCGACACGTACTTCGTAGCATGGAGACAAGAAACATGGGATCACAACTAACAAACTAGGTGGCAAGGCCAACTTATAGGCCACCTCTCCCACACGGCTCAAAATCTCAAAGGGTCCAATGAATCTAGGGCTAATCTTTCCCTTCTTTCCGAACCTCATCACACCCTTCATGGGTGACACTCAGAGTCAAACATGATCGCCCTCCATGAACACTAGGGCTCTAACTCTCCTGTCTGCATAACACTTCTGTCGACTCTGGGCTGTCAACAGTCTACCCTGGATCATATGAACCTGCTTCATAACATCTTTAAGCAAGTCTGTATCTAATGAATCCATCTCAACTAAATCAAACTATCTGATCGTAGATCTACACCGCCTTCCATACAATGCCTCAAAAGGGGCCATCTGAATACTGGAATGATAACTATTGATGTAGGAAAACTATTCTAAGGGCAAATTCTGATCCCATCTAGCACCAAAATCAATCACACAAGCTAGAAATATGTCCTCCAACATATGAATCATCTGCTCGAACTGACCATCTGTCTGAGGATGGAAGGTTGTACTCATATCTAACCGAGTACCCAAACCATGTTGCAATGCCTTCCAGAAATGGCAAGTGAACAATGAACTTTGATCAAAGACAACAGAAATTGTTTTCCATTCAATCACACAATTTGCCTAATATAAAGCTCGACTAAATTTTCCGCCGTATACTTCACCCAAACTAGGATGAAATGGCGGACTTGGTCAACCTATCAATAACTACACAAATGTAATCATAACCACCCACAGTGGTAGGTAGTCCCACAACAAAGTTCATAGTGATCCGCTCCCACTTCCAAGTAGGAATAGGCATCCGAAGATATACCTCCAGGCCGTTGGTGCTCATACTTGACTTGTTGAAAAGTCAGACACCTCGAATCAAAATCTGCAATATCCTTCTTATACCACACCACCAATAGTGTTGGTTCAGGTCATGATACATCTTCACCACACCGGCTGGATGGAATATCGAGAACAATAGGCCTCCTCAAGAATCAGCCTAATCAACTCGCCCACCTTGGGCACACAAATCCTGCCTCCAATCCGTAAGACACCATCAGAATCAAAGACAGCCTCATTGGCTTCCCCTTTCATCACCTTGTCTCGAATGAAACATAGTTTCTCATCATCAAACTGACGCTCACGAATCAGTTCAACTAAGGAAGAACGAGCCTTAATAAAAGTAATTAAACCACTCTTCTCCTAAGAAATCTGCAAATGGACGAGACTGTTGGCTAATCTCTCAACATCTCTAGCCAATGGTCTCTCCTCCACACTAATAGCGGCAAGACTTCCCATGCTAGAAGTCTATCTACTCAACGCATCGGCCACCTCATTGGCCTTCCCTGGATGATACAAGATGGTGATGTCATAGTATTTCAGTAGCTCAAGCCATCTGCGCAGCCTCAAGTTCAGATCTCTCTGACTGAAGACATACTAAAAAATCTCATGATCTGTGAAAACCTCACAATGAACTCCATATAGATAATTTCTCCATAGCTTAAGCATAAACACTACGGTTGTCAACTCTAAATCATGGGTAGGGTAGTTTCTCTCATGGGTTTTCAACTTCCTTGAAGCATAGGCAATCACCGTACCCTTCTGCATCAGAACACCTCTTAACCCGACTCCAGAAGCATCACAATAAATAGTGAAATCCACACCATCTTTGGGTAGAATCAAAATAGGAGTCGATGTCAACCAAGTATTGAGCTTTTGAAAACTCTCCTCACACTCATCAGACCACTGAAACCTCACACTCTGACGAGTCAATCTAGTCAAGGGAGATGTAATAGTAGAGAAGTTATGCACAAATCGTCGGTAATAGCCCGCAAGTTCCACAAAACTCTAGATCTCTGTAACTGATGTAGGTCTGGTCAAACCCCTCACTGCCTCAACCTTGGCTGGATCAACTCAAATACCCTCCTTGGACACCACATGTCCCAAAAATGCCATAGAATCGAGCCAAAACTCACACTTTGAGAACTTGGCATAAAGTTTCTCTTCCCTCAATCTCTAGAGTACAATCCTCAAATACCAATGGTGATCCTCCTCAGTCTTAGAGTACACCAATATGTCATCAATGAACACTATCACAAAGGTATCTAGATAAGGTCGGAACACCCCGTTCATCAACTTCATGAACATTGTAGGGGTCTTAGTCAAATCGAACGACATCACAATAAACTCATAGTGACCATAACGAATCTTGAAAGTTGTCTTAGGGATATCTGATTCCCTAATGATGATAACTTGATCTCAAATCAATCTTAAAAAACAAAGATGCACCCTGAAGTTGATCAAACAAATTGTTAATACGATTAAGAGGATAAGTGTTCTTCACTGTCACTTTGTTCAATTTTTGATAATCAATACACATCCTCGTGGATCCATCCTTTTTCCTCACAAATAACACAGGAGCACCCCATAGAGAAACACTAGGGTGAATAAACCCCTTACTCAAAAAATCCTGCAACTGATCCTTCAATTCCTTCAAGTGAAGTGGAACCATATGATAAGGAGGAATGGAGATGGGCTTGGTGCCCAGCTCCAAGTCAATAGCAAAGTTAATATCCCTTTCAAGAGGAACACCTCGAAGGTCAATAGGAAACATATTTGTAAACTCTCGAACCATGGGCACAGAATCCATAGGAGGTGGCTCAATACTAGTATATCGAATGAAAGACAAGTAGGACAAACACCCTCAATCAACTAATCTCTGAGCTCTAATAAAGGAGATAACCTTGCTAGGGTAAAAACCACTAGCACCCGTCCACTCAACTCTCGAAACACCCGGCATCTCTAAGATCACAGTCTTAGCATAACAGTCAAGGATAGCATGATACGGAGAAAGCCAATCCATACCAAAGATAACATCAAAGTCTACCATTCCCAAAATGATCAAGTCTACCCAAGTATCATACCTGGCCAAAGAAACAAGACAGGATCGATACACATGATTCACCACTAAGGATTCACCTGCTGGTGTAGAAACCTGAATAGGCACAAGCACGCAATCAGATAATGTATCAAACCCAGCAGCAAAATAGGTAAACGCATATGAGAAAGTAGAACCCAAATCAAACAATACAGATGCAGACGTAGGTTGATGGAAACTTAGGACGATACTTGTGATTACAGCATCAGAATTCTCAACCTCAGGCCTTCCTGGAAAATCATAACATTGGCCATCTCAAACATCTGTTGTCTGAGTAGATCCTCTACCTCTACCTTGTGGAGCTGGAGTACCCCTACCAGAACTCCTGCCATCTCTACTAGTCTGAACTATGCCTCGACCCCTGACTGAGGGTGCTAAATCCCTAACTGGAGTAGCTCAATAAGAATGTTGAGGTCCTGAATGAGTCTCTAGAGGATACTATTGCATCATACGACCGGGATCCCCACAAGTAAAGTAAGATCTCGACACAGATAACTGTTACTGTGAACCAGAAGAATTACCCTGGCCACCTCGGCCAGAACCATAGGATCCTCGGGTTGACTGTCCACTCTCAGCTGCTGGCACAGAAGCATGAATCGGACCATGCCGCTGGAAGGAACCACTCTCTCTATGTGAACCTATACCTCCAGATGAGGCACCAGAAAAACAAACCAGAACAACGAGCCCTCAAGGGCTCCCCAAACTCCTCTAAACCCATAAACGCTGCCTCTTTGGCGGTGCTCAAAATGGACAGGAAGGAAGCCTCCTATCTAGCCACCCTAAACACATAAGATTTGACAGAAAAAGTCAACCCTCTCACAAACCGGCGAACTCTCTCTGCCTCATCAGCACAACAGTCATAGCATGCCTAGAAAGATTACAGAAATGGGTCTTATACTCGGTCATAGGCAAACTGCCCTAAACCAAGCTCTCAAATTTCAGCTGACTCTCCTCTTTTACGCTCCACCGAATGAAGCGGGCCTGGAAAGCACTAGAAAACACATCCCACTCTGTCGGAGGAGATCCATGTCACGCCCCAAACTCAAGGGGCGCAACTGGCTCCTAAACCCAAAACTCAGACCCGACCAGACCCTATTGAACCATTTGCTACTAGCGCATGGCAGCCACACGGAATCAAGAAAGCAAACAAGTATATCTGGCTTAAAATTAAGCATTCGGCTGGCAAGGCCCCTGTCAACAGATCTATAAAATAAACAGCTACTCCCAAGAGTTCATATAAAGAAATATCCAACTAGCACAGAAATCCTGATTAGGCCGTCGAGGCCACCATGATCTTTATACCGAAACTAAAAGAAGGTATATATCAAGACAATACATCAAACAGCTAACATGTTTCAGCAAGACAACAAACTAGGCCAGCATGACCATAGCGTAGCTATACACCCCACACACTAGTCTGAAAGCCTCTAAGAGTAGTAAAGATTCGCGGGATAGGGCCCCAGCCTACCCATAAAATATATACAACAAAAGCTAACAAACCTCCCAACCCTGGCAACTCCAGAGGAAAGGGGCTAGCCAACCAGATATAAGTCAATCCTGTTGCTGAGGAGGTCTACCGGGTCATCTGTCGGGACCTGCAGGCATGAATGCAGTACCCCCAGGCAATGGGGCATCAGTACGAAATAATGTACCGAGTATGAAAGGCAATAGACTATGAGCAGGTATCCTAATATACCGAACGTAATCCAATAAATAAATCAAGGATAAGAAAAGTGTACTGACCTGCTCCTAAATCTAAATATATCAAAAATAATAAAACAACAGCCTAACCAAGCCACCATAAGCTCGGCAGGTACAAACAGCACACAAGACCACCTACCTAGTCCCCTATAAGTCCAGAAGGTGTCAATCAGTCTATATACCCCTATCGATAGTACCCTAGCCCCGTAGGCAGTCACATAGCCCTCTTAGAAAATAATATAGCCCCGTAGGCAACACATATCTCTCTTAGGAATCAATATAGCTTATAGACAACTCATAGCCCTCTTAGGCAACAACATGGCCCTATAGGCAGCACATAGCCTTCTTAGGCGTCAATATAGCCCCATAGGCAACTCATAGCCCTTTTAGGCATCAATACAGCCCTGTAGGCAACTCATAGACCTTCTAGGCATCAATATAGCCCTGTAGGTAGAACATAGCCCTTCTAGGCATAGATCATATTCCTGTAGCTAACCACAACAGCCCCAAGGGCAACAATAACGATCCAATATGCTAAAAGTGAGTAATTTAGCTATAAGCAACCTATACGAATAGCCTCTATGTCATGTCCAACATAGGGACGCTACTAACTGAATAAGAATCTCGACAAGGGAGGATTATATCCACTCAAGCAGCCAACAAGAAACAATAATGGCTACAAGTATAACAACGATAACAACCTAATTACATTGCTTCTAAGCTTTAAAAAAACATGTCGTAAGAAGGGAATAGCCTTAACATACCTTTTTTGCTGAATTCACTTGGCCTAACGACTTTTACTCACAACCTCTCTCGATACTATAACAAGGCAGGACCATAATCAACACACAAGAATAGAAGATACCACGATAATCTGATAAAAGATATGTATTTCCGTCGCAAATTTCTATTTGCGACTTATCAAAGCTAGGATCGATGAAAGAAGGGTCTTTCCTTGATCTTAAGTTCGTAATACACCTCAAAACCTTAAAATATGTCCAAACCCTTGTTTTCCAAACTCCAAAGTAAGATATGCTACGAAATCGATAAAACAAATTATATCATGATGACGAGCTCAACGTGTAGAACAAATTTCGTCAAGGACTTAAGTTGATAAAACCTATAATTTGGTTGATCCTAGAAGTGGGTTTTCTAAGTTTTCAGGTTCTTAACTGAAAAAAATGAAGAAAAAGTCTAAGAAGAAGATATTTACAAAGTTCCACCGACCTAGGGCTCCACCTCACGTGCCTACTTGCGCAGTTTCGTGAAAACACAAATATCTCTCTATTCTGAAGTCGTATGAACAAACGGTTTGATATGTTGGAAACTAGACTCGTAGACCTTTGATTTTATAGTTTGTGGGACCCATAACTCTTTATAGATTGGGAGAAAACCTTCAAGATAGTTGACCCAAATTTCAGAAAAATCTGTAAAAAGGAACTTACAATAACTTTCGCCAACTTTTATTTTGCCACTTACCTAACTTCAAAACTTGAGATACAACCCTTGAACACTTAAAATATGATATACCACATCCTTCTTAATTTATTACTCACCCTCTTTGTCTTTCCACAAAGGTACGAGTTAATTTAGACATTTTAAAAAGTCGGCTAATTTTGTTAGTCTGTCAACAATTAACCAAATAATCTCTATCATTCCAGAAGTTAGCGGTAAATTGTGCTCCTCTATCAGAGACCGTGTAACCTAACAATCTCTCTAATATAGAGCCCTGCATAGTCTTCGGCTGTAAAAGTAGCCCTGACCGGTAAGAAGTGGGCTAATTTTGTTAGTCTGTCAACAATTAACCAAATAGAATCAAACTTACGACGCGATCGAGGTAACCCTGTGATAAAATCCATATTAATTGCTTCCCACTTCCACAAAGGAATGGCTATCTCCTGGACTAGCCCAGCGGGCTTTTGGTGCTAAACCTTCACTTGTTGGCAGTTAGGACACTATGCCACAAACTCACCAACGTCCTTCTTCATCCCGTGCCACCAATAGATCTCCTTAATATCATGGTACATCTTCGTCAAACCAGGGTGAATAGAATAACGGGAATGATGTGCCTCTTCCATAATATGATGTCGAAGCCCTGCAACATCTGAAACACATAATCGACCGCTATATCTAAGGACTCTATCTCATGCTATATAAAATGCTAAAGACTACTGATCCTGAGCCTTGGCTCTGAGCTTCTCTCAGCTAGGATCCTCATGTTGTTTTGCTTTTACCTCTACAACTAGAGATGATACGGTTGTGTCCTAAATTGTGACCCCATTATCGTTTGCCTCTAACAATATGACTCCCAAGCTAGCTAACTGATGAAGCTCTGGCGCTAGCTCGCACTTCTCAACACCTAAATAGGATAAACTACCCATAGATCTTTGACTGAGGGCATCGTCTACCACATTCACCTTTCCTGGATGATATAAAATATCCACGTCGTAGTCTTTCGGTAACTCAAGCCATCGACGCTGTCGCAGATTTAAGTCCTTCTTTCTGAAGATATATTGAAGGCTTTTATGATCTGTGAAGATGTCAATATGAACGCCATACAAATAGTGTCTCCAGATCTTTATCGCATGCACAACTGTAGCCAACTCTAAATCGTGGGTCGGATAGTTCTTTGCATGCTTCCTCAACTGCCTTGAAGCATATGCGATAACCTTACCATGTTGCATTAGAACACATCCCAACCCAACACCAGAAGCATCACAGTACACCGCATAGCCTTCTGAACCCTCTGGCAATGCTAGAACTGGTGTTGATGTCAACCTGTCCTTCAGCTCCTAGAAACTATGCTCTCAAGCCTCAGATTTTTTAGTCAGCTTCGTTAATGGTGCTGAAAGTGAAGAAAACCCCTCTACAAACCTTTTGTAGTACCCAGCTAACCCTAAGAAACTACGAACCTCAGTCGGAGTCATGGGTCTGGGCCAAGCCTTTACGGCCTCAATCTTTTGTGTATGAACCGTAGTGCCTGCATCTGATACAATATGGCCTAAGAAAGCTACAGAGTCCAACCAGAACTCACACTTAGAAAACTTTTCATAAAGTTCTCGGTCTCAAAAAACCTACTGCTCGCAGATGATTTGCATGTTCAGCTTTTGAACGTGAATACACCAAAATATCATCAATAAATACAATCACAAACAAGTCTAGATACGGCCTGAATATACTATTCATTGGGTCCATGAACAATGCTAGGCATTAGTTAATCCAAAAGACATTACCAAGAACTCAAAGTGTCTATATCTGGTTCTAAAAGCTGTCTTCGGAACGTCCTTCTCCCGAACTCGTATCTGGTGGTACCCTGATCTTAAATCAATCTTGAGAAGTACTCAGCACCTTGTAACTAATCAAACAGGTCATCAATCCTCGGAAGGGGATACTTATTCTTTATAGTCGCCTTATTCAGCTGTCGGTAATCGATACACATTCTCAGTGAGCCATCTTTCTTCCTCATGAATAACACTGGCGCACCCCATGGTGAAGCACTAGACCTGATAAAGCCTTTATCCAGCAAGTCTTTCAGCTGATCCTTCAACTCCTTTAGCTCAGCAGGACCCATTTTATAGGGAGGGATAGGTATGGGTTGTGTTCCTGGTAGCATATCAATAGCAAAATCAATTTCCCGTTCTGGAGGGATACAAGGAAGCTCATTTGGAAATACATCTAGAAACTCATTAACTACTGGAATAGACTGAAGAGTTGGCGGTTCTACATCTATATCATGAACGCGAACAAGATGATAAATACAACCCTTAGTAATCATCCTCCTCGCCTTAAGATAGGAAATAAACCTACCTTTCGGTGTTGTTGTATCATCTTTCCATTCTCGAACTGCCTCTCCTGGAAAGTGGAATCTAACAATCTTTGTCCGGAACTCAACATTAGCATAATAAGACGCTAACCAGTCCATACCCATAATGACGTCGAAATTGACCATCTCTAACTCTACCAGGTCTATAGAGGTCTGACGGTCGATAATTTCTATCGTGCAACCTCGATAGACTCTCCTGGCAATAATAGACTCACCAACTGGTGTAGATACAATAAAGGGTAGATCTAATGACTCTTCTACTATACATAACTTCCCCGTAATAAATGGAGTAACATACGACAGAGTAGATCCAGGATCTATCAAAGCATAAACATAATGGGAGCAAACAATCAATACACCTGTCACAACATCTGGTGATGACTTTGAGTCCTGTCGGTCGGCTAGTGAATATGTACGGTTCTAGCCACTACCAGAACTAGATTCTCCCTCTCTGCCTCTACCTCTGCCTCTACCTGCTGAAGTCTGGAGTCCACGCCCTGTAGACTGTGCTGATGAGGAAGAACCTACTACTGACCTGGTCGACTGACCTATACCACCCTAACCTATGGTCGGACAGTTCCTCCGCCCATGCCCCTCATGTCCACAAGAATAACAACTTGTGGAACCCTGCCTGCACCTCCTGAAATGCATCCTACCGTAAGTAGCGCAACGCGACGGGGCTGTCCTAGCCTGGACTGAACCCCTCTGCTGCTGAGAGCCTGATGCTCGTGAACCCTCACTTGGGCCTGACTGTCCCTGACGATCAAATCTACTACCCTGAAACTGTTGTGGTGGAGGTTTATGTGGCCTAATAGAATATCGGGATCTGGGACCACCTTGAAAATCTCCCTGTGAACCAGCGGGCCTAGCCCTCTTCTGTCTCTCTCTCTCGACCCGCTCACTTATATACTGTAGATGTCGGCGATCCTCTATGCCTTGTGCAAAGGCCTGAATTTGCGAAATATCCATAATATCATTTAGTGCAGCGGTAGAACAATTGTCGATATAGTCTGAGTCAGGCCCTCCCACAAATATATGCACCCTGTCATGCATCGTATCAACAAATGCTGGTGCATATCTAGCAAATGAATCAAATATCAGCCCGTACTCTCGGACACTCATGCTGCCCTGTCGGAAGTTCAGATCTGGCCCACCCGGCCATCCCTAATCTCTCGAGGCAAATAGTGATCTATGAAAGATTTTGTACACCTATCCCAAGTGGGTAGAGATGCATCTTTTCCCCTAGATCTCTCCCAACTTTCGTACGACAATACTGCAACATCACGTAATCAAAATGCTGCTAACTCAACTTACTCAGTCGCTGAGGCATGCATGACTCTGAAGATCCTATGAAGTTGATCAACAAAATGCTGAGGGTCCTCTCTCCGATATGTCCCTGTAAAATATAGAGGATTCAAGGCAAGAAATTCACGAACTCTCAAACTTCCGGGCCCTTTAGAAGGTTCGGCAACATCTGGCACAACTGGCTGGCGCTGTGTAGCTACTAACTGTGCTAACATACATACTGCACTCTTGAAATCATGATCAGATGGAATAAGAGGAACTACAGGTGGTACTGTTGGTGGAGCCGGGGGTCTTGTAGCCCTCGGAGGCTCTTGAAACAATGGAGAAGCTATAGGGGGCTGAGAAGATGTCTCCCCTAGGTCACACAATGGGCTACCTCCACCTGTGGTACCTTGCCGGTACCCTCGCCTATAGTTGTATCTAGCCCCTGGCTAGTTGTGGTCAGTCTGGTGTCAGTCATCTCTATCTACATATCAATTATAAGCCAGAAACCTCAACCCTTAAGACACCGCTCTATAGCACGAGGTGAGCAAAAGAAGGATGGTCATTCTAACATGCCTGATAGCTTCTTGCTTATCGAATGTAGTGCACAACACATTTATAAACAAGACTCTACTAGACACGGCTTACAGACTTCCTAGGATACCACGTTGCACTAATACCAAGTTTGTCACGCCCCTAACTCAAGGGGCGCAACTGGCTCCTAATGCCAAAACTCAGGCCCGAGCAGACCCTGCTGAACCATTTTCTACTAGCACACGGCAGCCACAAGCAATCAAGAAAACAAATAAGTACATCTCGGCTTAAAATTAAGCCCTCCACCGACAAGGCCCCTGTCAACAGATCTATAAAAGAAACAGCTACTCCCAAAAGTTCATATAAAGAAATAGCCAACTAACACAGAAGTCCTGATTGGGCCGTCGAGGACACCATGATCTCTATATTGAAACTGAAAGCAGGTATACATCAAGACAATACATCAAACAGCTAACATGCTTCAACAAACCAACAGACTAGGCCAGAATGACCATAACGTAGCTATACACCCCACACACTAGTCTACAAGCCTCTAAGAGTAGTAAAGATTGGCGGGACAGGGCCCCAGTTTACCCATAAAAATATATACAACAAAAGCTAACAAACCTCTCAACTCTGGCAGCTCCAGAGGAAAGGGGCTAGCCAATCGGATATAAGTCAATCCTGCTGCTGAGGAACTCTATCAGGTCATCTTTCGGGAACTGCAGGCATGAATACATTACCCCCAAGCAATGGGGCATCAGTACAAAATAATGTACCGAGTATGAAAGGAAATAGACTATGAGCAGGTATCCTAATATACTGGAGTAATTCGATAAATAAATCAAGGATAAGATAAGTGTACTAACCTGCTCCTAAATCTAAACATATCAAAAATAATAAAACAACAGCCTAACCAAGCCGCCATAAGCTCGGCAGGTACAAACAGCACACAAGACCACCTACCCAGGCCACATTGGCACAGAAAGTGCCAATCAGTCTATATACCCCTATCGGTAGTCCACTAGCCCCGTAGGAAGTCACATAGCCCTCTTAGGAAATAATATAGCCTCGTAGGCAACACATATCTCTCTTAGGCATCAATATAGCTTATAGACAACTCATAGCCCTCTTAGGCAACAACATGGCCCTGTAGGCAGCACATAGCCTTCTTAGGTGTCAATATAGCCCCGTAGGCAACTCATAGCCCTTTTAGGCATCAATATAGCCCTGTAGGTAACTCATAGCCCTTCTAGGCATCAATATAGCCCCATAGGCAGAACATATCCCTTCTAGGCATAAATCACATTCTTGCAGCTAACCACAATAGACCCAAGGGCAACAATAACGATCCAATAGGCGAAAAGCGAGCAATTTAGCTATAAGCAACCTATACGAATAGCCTCTAAGTCGTGTCCAATATAGGGACCCTACTAACTGAATAAGAATCCCGACAAGGGAGGATTATATCCACTCGAGCAGCCAAAAATCAACAATAATGACTACAAGTATAACAACGATAACAACCCAATTACAGTGCTCCTAAGCTTTAAAAAAACATGCCGTAAGAAGGGAATAGCTTTAACATACCTTTTTCGCTGAATTCACGTGGTCTAACGACTTTTACTCACAACCCCTCTCGATACTACAACAAGGCAGGACCATAATCAACACACAAGAATAGAAGATACCATGATAATCCGATAAAAGATATGTATTTCCGTCGAAATTGCTATTTGTGGATCATCAAAGCTAGGGTCGATGAAAGAAGGGTCTTACCTTGATATTAAGTTCGTAATACACCTTAAAACCTTAAAATATGTCCAAACCCTTGATGTTCCAATACCAAAGTATGATATGCTACGAAATCGATAAAATAAATTATACCATGATGACGAGCTCAACGTGTAGAACAACTTTTGTCAAGGACTTAAGTCAAGAAAATCTATAATTTGGTTTATCCTAGAAGTGGGTTTTCTAAGTTTTCAGGTTCTTAACTGAAAAAAATGAAGAAAAAGTCGAAGAAGAAGATATATAAAAAGTTCCACCGACCTAGGGCCCCACCTCACGTGCATGCTTGCGCAATCTCACAAAAATGTGAATATCTATCTATTTTGAAGTCGTATGAATGAACGGTTTGATGCGTTGGAAACTAGACTCGTAGACCTTCGATTTGATAGGTCGTGGGCCCCATAACTCTTTATAGATTGGGAGAAAACCTCCGAGACATTTGACCCAAATTTCAGAGAAATCTTTAAAAAGGAACTTACGATAACTTTCGCCAACTTTTATTTTACCACTTACCTAACTTCAAAACTTGAGATACAACCCTTGAACACTTGAAATATGACATACCACATCATTCTTAATTTATTACTCACCCTCTTTGTCATTTCACAAAGGTACGAGTTAATTTAAACGTTTCGAAAAGTAAGGGTGTTACAATCCAACTGGTCTAGACCTCATAAAGGTCCTCCACCACTCTCTTGCGCGACCACGAAGCTGAAGTGCAACAAACCGAACACACCGAGCATCCATCACATCTGCAGCCTCAAGCATCTCATGGCACAAAGTCAAGAACTCATGAGCATCCTCTCTCTTACCACCTTGAAACTAGGGTGGTTTCATTTTCTGAAACCTCTCATAACACTGTTGATTAGCCGATGTCAAGATAACCTCAGGAGAAATTTGTGCACCCACAGTCGGTGCAGGAACTATGGGTGGTTGGCCCACCTGAACATGAACACCTGGAGTCTGCTGCTGACCTAGGTTTTGCGCCCCCAGAGAAAGGTTCTTTAACACACCAACAACAAAGTCTCCTGAAACAACAGTGTTCCAAACTCGGGAGGAACCTAGTCCTCAGCAACCTCAACCTGTGGTTGAGGAGAAGCCTCTCTAGCTCTACCTTTGGCCACTGCCGCCACACGGGCACGACCTCTAGCCGGTGTTACTCCACGATCATGACCTCTAGCTCGGGCCATACCTCTAATCATAATCGGGGTCTCCACAACAGCCTCGGGGACTGCCTCACCTCTACCTCGGGAAACAGAAGCTCTGGTCCTTGGCATCTGCCAAAACAACACGCGCCAACTCATCACTAGCGAAGGTAACCACGCACTAGGAAGTTTCCTAACAATATTTGTAGCATCTTGAAGATATGTACAGAAGTCTTTGCACCGATCCTCAAGACTCTACTTAGACTTGGTTTGTACGCACGTGAGACCTATGAACCTAGGACTCTAATACCATTTTTTCACGACTCAAAAGTGAACGTGATGACACTTGTCTTTTGCACCAAGACAAGTCAACCTCAACCCAACGAAAACGAAAAAAAAACAGTAAAAACAAGAATAAGATAAAGTGGAAAACTTATTCTTCTATTAAAACCCTCAAAATCTGGTTGTGACGTGTACAAGCCACTAAATACATAAGTGTGGAATTAAGAAATAAATACAAGTCTTGAGCTTTGTTTCTCAAACAGAACAAAGTGTAAGGAAAGGAAAAAGAGGGTCCGCCGAATGACAAGCAGCTACCTCTTCAAGTCCTTGACGAGCCTCAAAATCAATAGGAGAAGAAAGAGATCACACGGTTCCGGTCTCGGAACCTACACAAGTGTAGAAGCAAGGGTGAGTATTAACAACATGGCACCCAGCAAGCAACCTACTAAACAAAGCAGCTAGCTAGAAATCGAACACACCTTACACTCCAACCGAACCTCCTCAAACTACAACCTGCACAAAAATCAGCCCAATCTAGCAATTCTACAATACACGGCTCACAGGCCCAATATTCACAGTTCAACAATTAACAAATCAAATAAGTCAATCTCAATGAAAAGTAGTCCAGTCACACATAACAAGTACATTAATCACAATTCACAAGTAAGTCACGCATAAGCATCAAGTGCACCAAGTCACAATGATCATCACTAGCTGAAACCATTTCCCATCGACTTTATAACACTCGTCGGCAAGGACCTCGACATAATAACATTCGTCGGTAAAGACCTAGGCATCATAACACTCGCTGGCAAAGACATCGACATAATAACACTCGTAGGCAAAGACCTCGGCATAATAGCACTCACCGGCAAAGACCTCGGCATAATAACACTCGTTGGCAAAGACCTTCGCGTAATAACTCATCACATGTCTCATCACGGTGCTTACAATCAATGCATACAAGCAAAATCACACCATATGGAAGAGACAACAAATCATACAATTCAAGTCCACAATCATGTTTTAAAGTATTTCATCACTCAATAATCAAGGGTCATAATAAGACAATTCACATTATCATGTTTATCACATAGCCTTTTTCATTTCAACCCCTTTTTATTCATTTAGATATAGCAAGTGGACAATTTAAACCATTCACCTCATTCCCATTACTCCCAACACGCAATCAACAAAGGAAGCATACGAATTCAAACTATACAAGGTTTAGGAAGTCATTTGCCTTAAATCAATCAACAATCACTCCAATAGTTGAGTCTTCCCCTTTCGAATCATTTTTGAAGCCACACAATCTATAAATAAGCAAGTATTCACAATCACTTTCCGAAAACAACAACACCCACAACAATTCCCTTGAAAATTGGGTCATTCAACACAATACCCAATTCCAAAAATAGGGTTTGAATCCGGAAAAACAATACTCGAAGACATTACTCAAGGCTTTAGGAACTCATTAGGGAAAATCATTTTGAAAATGGACTTAAAAATCAATTCATAACTCACTTTTACTTCAAAACTCAAGTTCACGAAGAACTCCCAATTTATAAACCCAAAATCTTGATTTAAACTCATAAATTCAATAATAATAATGGGTACTCGAAGATTTAGAATTAAGAAATGTTACCCAACAATTTTATCTTGAAATAGCCTCTACCGAGTTCTCAAAGCTCCAAAAATGAAAATGGGGAAGAAACCCCAAAATTTGGGTTTAAACACTGGCAGGGGTCCTCCGCGAACGCAGACCCCTACCCGCGAACGCAGGTTTTAAATGAACTAGACATCTGTGAACGTGGCAGGCCTCTCACGAACGCGGAGGTCAACACTTTGACCTCCCGCGAACACGTTCAAGACTCCGCGAACGCAGGATTCTCATCCCCTCCCCTCCGCAGACGCGAAGGGTTGCACCAGAACACAGAAAACCAACCAACTCAAAAATTATCGAAAGAACCCTCGGGATCCGTTCGGAACCCCGTAAACACAAATCACAAATGCAAATCGATTATACTCGATGTTTCGGACTCAATGTAATCGTCAAAACACGAATCCAAGCTCTCCTAAACCAGACATCCATAAAAACCACAAGAAACTAACGCAACACCAAAAAAGGCTAAAACAAACTCGAGACTTCTCAAAAATCAACCAAGGCCTCACCTAGACCTAAAATCATCCCCCGACGGAAATCTCAGAATTTCGATCCGGGCATCCGAACCCCGAATGGTGACCAAGGTCAACCCAAAGGCTAAAATTCCACAATTTCACAACTTAGGGCCCAAAATCCTCAAATAGACTCGAAAGCTAAAATCAACAACTCTCACGAATCAAATTTCACATTTCGGGACTGATGGAATCAACGGAATTTCATTCTGACACTCGAAACTTCAAAAGATACCGAAAACTACTTTCTTAATTTAGCCTTTCAAACTCAAAACTTACCAAAAATCTCAACTTTTTACTCAAAGTTCAAAACCAACTTTTCAAACTCAATCAAAAACGACTCGGGGTCGACATCGGGAGGGTCAAAACGGCAATTTCCACGAAAAAAAATGATTGTTCACGTTTACTTGTCACTTGTTCCTAAAATAACTTTTCAGTTTTATTTGTCACTTTTGGCATATCAAGAAAAGACGGTTATTTTTATCCATGTTTTACCCTCAGCATTAAATATTTATTCTCCAAATCATTTTCCAAGACCAAATACTAAACATCATTTAATAGGGATAGTATAGTAAAATACTTATAATCAATAGTTGTGTTCTTAATGGGTGTGTCAAGTCAAAGAGTAAAAAGTAAAATTGAACAGAGGGAGTGCTTTATTTTGATTAATTAATTTGACCAATGAACATGAATTAATTACTTAGTTTCCCTATATTGGTCAAATACATACTTTCAAGGCTAATAACTCTCAAGGGTAAAATAGGACATTGATTTTGTGAAATGACAAGTATCAAAAATTATCTATTTTTAGTAAGGACGGCATATAAATAGGAACGGCAAGAGTATTTGACAAGTAAAAGTGAACAAATGAGGTATTTTTTATCCAATACAAATGTAGTGTTTAGAAGTGCAACTTGCATCCGTATATGTTTTATCCAAATGGCGGAATGCTGTTGAACTCCGCAAAGAATATAAAGATGCAATGTTCTTTATTAATGCCAACTTTTCAATTCCTAGAAAAGCAACCAATGGGATTCTCGATTACTTAGTTTTCCAACAAAGTAGGGCTTATAAAATATCCTCATTCTTCACCAGTCATTTACCTTAATATCAAACATATGTAAATACCACCAGCAGCAGCAGATCAAGAGGTGAAAAGGGAGCATATAACCATAAGGGTAATGACCCAGAGGGAATCTGACGTGTACTTCAGAATCAGAAGAGATGTTCCCCTACAAACTTTGATCTTTTGTTACTGTGAAAGACTCGATCTCAAGCATGAACAACTTAGGTTTATTTATGATGGAAAGAGGATTCATCCCACACTCACTGCTTGATGATTTGGAGATGGAAGATGAGGATTCCATTGATATCTTTACTGAACAAGTGGGAGGGGGTGGGGTTGATCATTCATGTATGTGGTAACTACTTTTATTTCTACTTCCTTTTTTAGTCTAAAACAATGAAAGATACGGCTTTTGTATCTAATTACTATTACATTGCAAGGCTTTTGTGCAACACTTTTATATTACAAGGGATCTTACTCCTGAGTAATACCTACTAATTTTTATATCTATAAAAAGGATTGGATTTGATACTAACATGAAAAACTTGCCAACAATAGCCAACCAATAATCTTTTGCACGGTTTTTGAATATCAAAGTCAAAATCACATTTCTGTATTATGAAAAATGCGCTGCCATTTTATGCCCCTGTACAACTCTGCCATTGGTCAATGTGGCAAAAATTCTCACTTCAGAGCCAAAAACAGCATATACAGAATGCTCAGAGTACTGACCACAGGAAATCAGTTGCATTAGGCAACACCAATTGCATTCTTCACTTTTGCTCATTTCTGTCTCTGAGGTGCATGAACATTGAGTCCAAACTCCTTGTTTACAGTCAAATCACCACTAATTGCTCGATGAACTGCCAAGCCCCTAAGATGGAGCTTATTGGAGACCCAAGAACCAACCCCTTTGAAAGCTACAAAAACCTGTCTCATTGTATCTTAAAGAGGGTCTTCAGTTTCATGACAAGTCTCCAATCCTCAACTGAGAGGTCTCTCTGTAAAAGGTTAAAGAGGCAGTAGTAAGCAAAATTAGATATTTTCTCAAAAAGAAGAGCTTGTTGTTAAAGGAAGCTTCACCCAAAACTCTAAATACCCGGAAATTGGCCTTGAGTATGTCAATAGACCTCCTTGAAATTTTGCTGACAAGCTCATCTTCCATTTCAAAATGCCTACCAAACATCTTTTGTTGCTCCTCAGGGTTAGATCCAACTATCTGTTAACATGTGCAAGGAGTGAGACCTCATGGGTATATAAGCAAAGATCAAATCAATTGCTTAGAACTCCTGAAATACGTTATTGTAAAATGATGATATACAAAACAGATATTGGGAATCAAAGAGAAACTACTACACACTGATCCTACATTCTACAAACAAGTAATAAAGAGAGAAGATAGATCAAAATTCTAGCCAATCCATGCCAAAATTTACAAAGTCTCAACCACTTCATACCTTAATGGCCACCCTTTGGCCTTTCTTTGCAGAGTCAACAGGCTTATGGTTGTTCTCAATGGATGCAATACGACCAATATCAATGAAGTCTTTTTGAGGAATACATATAGGAGATCCAATCTGTTCAAATTAAGTTCAGCACAGTGAGGACCACAATATACATGAAATTTTTGCAGTCTATGAATGATTATATAAAAGAGATTTGATGAGTGCTACTATTTTTTCAACAGTAAAATCACAAACTGTAGAGTGCTACTATTGCCAGCATAAACATTGATAGTGGAAAGCATAATCAAGGTAAACCATTCAACTTAAATCATGGCAACAAACAATATATTGAACTACAGTAAAACCTCACTAAATTAATACTCGGTTAATTAATAATCTCTTTAAGATAATAATTTCCTCCGGTCCCGACTTGGGCTAATGGAAAAAATCACTTATTTCGATAAGATAATATATTTTCAGAAGACCCCTATATAAATATATGGTCCCATTGATATTATAAATTAATAATTCTTTAAAAGTACAAATATATCTAAGAAAATTTAATGAAATATGATTCTATTATGTTCTGTTTTTAATTAAAATTTAAATCTAGTTGAATCTCATCTCTAACTTTTCTTATTCCATCCAAAAGTTTCGGTGTTGTATTTTCTAATTGCACCATAAAATCGTGAAGAGTTCTAGATGCAAGTGTTTCTTTACGTGTAACTAGTTCCAAATGTATTGTATCATCTTCAACTTTATCATTTACATTATTTTTCCAATGATATCCACAATTTGTTCTAAGCTCTGGACCTCTGAACATATATCATTTTCACCCATCCAATAGGTTATTAACGTCCATTTTATTGCGGTAACCGAGATCAGTAATCATGACCTCAAGACCTCAAGTTCATGAATGACGTTTTCACATGTGGGTTCTTTCAAATTCTTTGAGATTTCATCCCTGAACAATTCTTCGGTGTCGAAACACTCTATAAATTAATAAATATTAATTTATTGATTAAATAATACCTCTATAAAATAATAATATTTCATGGTCCCGCCTATATTAATTTAGAGAGGTTTTACTGTACGTGTGGAGAAAAGTAAAACGAAAGAGGAGTACATAATGTTACAGACTCCGATAAAATTATGCAGGAATATCTAACTACAATTAACTAAAGAGACATGAGAGCAAGCAAACAAGACTTGAACTCGATGTGTTAAATGCTCATCGGGTAAAAGGTCTAAAGGAAGCATGACAGAATTAATAATGGACGAAAAATAGAAATAGGATGAGTACAATGAAACCTGCATCTGAACTTAAACATGTTTCCCTAAGGTCCAAATCTTGTAAATTAAACAAAAATAAAAACCTTACCATGGAGATGCAAATCATGGTGTAAATGAAGAATGCTGAAAACCTTTTGAAAGCAGAGAACTCAATGATAATAATAACCAGTAGAAAAGCTAGATTCTAATCATAAACGCAAAAACTCTGATGGAACCTTGTTAGATAATCAAGATTCTCAATTATCAGAAAGAATTATAGAGAGAACAGATACGTGTGAACAAAACTTTCAAAGGAGAAAATTTTGTAAATACATTACAGAGAAACTCTAAGCAATTTAATAGTATATTAGTAGTTTTGATTAGAAAGTCTCTATATTACTTTAAAATGAATAAAACAAGATGTAGCCTACAAAACACTAATTCTTCGAATATCACTACAGCATAGTTTCACCAAACAAATAGGAAACAGTCTACAGAGATACTGATCCATGTACTAGCTGACATGATATGTTGCAGTATGGGATCCTTCCCCACCACTTAACTAGGCCTTCCTCTAGAGGCAAAATTCAAGTCTACTGGAATATGGAGTGTAGTAGTATAAACGATTGAGAAAAGGCCGGCTACTTGGCAAAGGCAATATCTTTCTATGGGTGGTAGACTTGCTCTTATCAATATTGTCATGGACAGTATTCCCACTTACTTCATGCCATTATTTCCTATGCCTGGTAAGGTATTAAAGTAGCTAAGACAAAATCAGAAGAAATTATCTTTGGGAGGATAACAATGGACACAAGTTTCACCTTTTTAAATGGTCTTAAGTCATTAGACCAAAGTCACGGCGGGTTTGGGTATCAGGGAGCACAACAAAAGTCTGTTGTTTACATGGCTTCGGAGATATGGAATGGAGGACGTTAGCTTATGGAAGGAAGTGGTTGCAGCCAAACATGGTAAGTTGAGTCACTCACTAAGCAAAGCAGAACTCCATATGGAGTTGGGTCATGGAAACATGCAAGTAGGCCATGGGAGGAATTTCATAAAGTCTCTTTCAACGTTGGAAATTCCCTGAATGTAAAATTCTGAAGGATAGGTGGTTAGAGAACTCCAATTTTAGAGAAACCTATCCATCACTCTTCCTGATAGCATGAGATTGTGACTACAGTTGCACAGAATAGAGAAGGCAATCAGTGGAGTCCTCTCTTCAGAAGAAACATGAATGACAGGGAACTTGAGAGCCTTTTTGACTTGATGTGTAATCTGAAAGGCTTAAACATGAAGACTCGGGCTGCTGAAGCATTAAGCTGCGGTCCTAATACAAAGGAATACACAGTACAACTGGGACAAAAATTGCTAGATGCTCAGAATGGAATTTTAGACTTCTAGCCATAGAAACTAATTTGGAGGACAAAACTCCCACCAAAAGTGATATGCTTTAGCTGGTTGGCTCTAAAAAATGCATGTGTGACACAGGACAACCTCTGCAGGAGATGTTTCCAGTTAGTTAACAGATACTACTTATGTCAGGTAGCTGCAGACATGTGGCATATGTTTCTAGCTCTTTTCAGCATCAAATGGGTGATGCCAGAGAAACTCAAAGATGCTGTTGAGAGCTGGAGCCTTTGGAAAGCTGAAACAACAAAATGTTTTGATGGAGTGTCCAACTCTAAACCACTTGCTAAAGTTATTTTTCCAGATTCTGTGAGCTCCCTTACATTAGATTGGCCCTCAACATGGTTGTTCCCTTTTTGGTGTTTGGCTAGCTCCCCGACCCTTTCAGAGCATCTTGTATAGGAGCTAGCACATCTAATTTTGTATCCATGGCATCTTTTGATGCCAATCAATGAACAACTTACTTTATCAACCAAAAAAAAAAAATTATTGTCCGTAAGTTTATTTATGTCAGAACAGCTATGTCTCAAAGAAGTTACACATTTAACAAGAAATCAATGTGAGTAATCAAAGACCCCTTCCCCAACCTAATGGAAGCATGAAATTAGAGAAAATCTGATAATATCAACACAACCCATTAAATATTGATTATCTATTCTTATTTGTATTGCTTATGTGCGCAAAAGCCAGTTTTCCCGAATGAAATGCACAGATTCCATTATCTTTAATTTTTCCTTTTTTTATAATTAAGTTGGTGAATGAGATCAATGAATATGAGATAGTAGACAAGAAAAGTTAATACCCTGACAATGCCTTCAAGAACATCAACTCCCAGAACAATTGGATCCTTCTTGTTGAAGACACAATTCGGTACGATCTTGAGCACACATGGGAAGACTGCTTCTTCAGCAACTTCCTTCTTTTTTTCTTCCTTGATAGTGTCAATGTAAGCTTTAAACTGATCAAATAAGTGATATATAATATCAGCCATAAAAACCTTGACACCAAGTTCATCTGAAAGTTCCCGAGCTTCCTGTGTCACTTTAACATCAAAGGCCAAGATGGTTGCATACTCTTTCTTCTTCTCAAGCATAACACTGGCTTTCATGACATCCTTTTTATGCACGGGACCTATGCCAATCCCACTGACAGGTATGCTTACTTCTGGGGTCTTCAAAAATTCCAGCAAAGCTTCCAATGATCCAAGTGTAGATGCTTGAACATATACTCCCTCTCCACTTTTGTCGATCCTGCTCATCACTGACTTCATATCTTCCATAGCTGATTCTTTGATGTCTTCCACATCATCATCAGGCCCCACAACATATAGACTAGTGCCAGCAATTGCATGCTCAAAGCCCTGAACAAGAATAGAAAGACCCAAGGGGGGGAAGGAGAAATCTCTCAGTCTCACTTATTCATGGAAAACCACCACTAAATCAATAGCCACATAGTAAATAGTGAAAGCATCACACATCAGTAGAAGAAAAATATCAATACAACCATGCAAGGGACTAAAAGGTTATGGCTCGCTAGTTGAAATTCCAAGTCAAATTTCACTGAAGTAACAAACTACACAAGAACAACCATTGGATTTCTTACAGCGATTCCAGGTCAAAATAGGATGGTATTTGTACAGCTATTCCAACAGAATTCTTCTCAAAGGTATCACATAATATCTGACTTAGGAAATCAGAAATTCTAAACAGAATTGATATGCTCAGGGACATCATGAACAGAACAAAAAGAAAAGAAGAGACTATATGTGCCCAAATTAGAATAACCTTCCAATGCTCTTGTACAAATTTCACCATATTTGTTGAACATGAGACATCAAGTGCATTGGTTGGTTTCCTGACAAGAAAAAATAGAAAAAGGAAAGAGGTGTACGTGCAAAGAGATAGCTCCTCCACTTAATATTTTTCGTGCAATTACGAAGCTTTCTCCAAATCTTAACGAAAAGTTATTTGACTTCCAACAGTAATCAGGACTCAAAAGTTATATCCAGTAGATGATACCCTACTCTGCTTGATTGATCCTAGAAAAACTAATGCTAATTTTCTTTTTAATTAAAAGGAGAATAGGAACCCAAACATAGCATCATCTGATTTTAACAACAAACTAATCTAAGATTCAAAATACATACATTTTCTAACAACAGATCAGTCAAAATAAAATCCACTTCTGAGTCTCTGCATTAAGTTTCCTACCCAATAGACTTCCTAAGCTTGATCCTAAGACTGACCAAAAATGAGCTCACAGATTTACAAGTAGTTGATAATACCTGGGCGGTTATCTTTATACCCTGGGCAGCCTTGATTTTCTTATGATGCAAATATGTTCCCTGAAAGGATTTTGCCCAAACAAGAGAGGGCACTTTCATCAGTACGCCATTAGATAAATCACATATCAGATAAATTCAAAGAAATAACATGACAATCACTTCATTCTTAAGATTTTTTTCATGCTCCATTGACCACAAGGTCCAAAAGTACAAAAATAACGACATAACTGAACCTGCAGACTTGTGTTCCACGTTCGGAAAATTAAATAAGTAATGTGCATATCTTGATTGTGGGAAAAGCCTATTTTAACAGGGGCAATTGGAATTTGAACACAAATCTGGAAGCCTCACAGCAAATTTCTGATCTTCTGTTTCTTTTGTTCAGAGAAAATTCAAAGTGGCAAAAACCAAGTGTGTTATCAGCAATCTAGGATTAATGTAGCAGCTCAACAATTCCATGTCCATGAAAGCATCCACAAGCTTGAAATGATTTACATATATCTCAAAAGACAGGGGTCCAAATAAACCAGGGTATAAGTACTTTTAAAAGAAGGGACCAAAAGAACAACTGACATCAACTTTCAATGCAGCCACATAACTCTTGAGCTAGAACCCCCACACACAAAGTAAACCTTTAATTTTTGTACGCCACATTTGGCGTTGAGGAAATTAATAACTCTAGCACAGTGTGTTACCTTGACAAGCCCAGACTAGATATTACCAGCATATGATCTACGTTAGAGTTCAAACAGAGTTACTGTTGTTGTAAAGAATACTTTTAAGTGGAGTAGGTTTCTTTGATAGATTTGATAGGACAACTGCCATTGTTTTTAGGCTTTTTGTTGGCTGTGGGTATCTGTAAATATGGCTTTTGCACTGCCCTAGTGCTTTCAATAGCATTGTTACCAGTTTCAAAATAATAGGACTGAATACTTGCGACATATATACTTCAATGCTTTTTGCCCATCCATTATTAGTTCTCCCCACTCATCAAGCACCCTCCTCTTTTTACTCCTTTTTACTTTTTTATGATACATACTGGACAAATAACTCCTTATTGTTTTTATGATTATATAAAGAGTTGAACAAACAACAACTGCTACTACTCAATCTCATGCAAGTTGGGGAAATTTAGAGAGTTGAACTGAGGTAAGAGAATATTATTATTTTTTTATTTTTGATAAGTAGGTTAGAGATATTTCAATGCAAAACCAGTAACCTGGAGTGCCTAAAGGAACATGTAGTTACCTTTACTCGGAGTTCCTTCATGGGGTGAGGCGTTAGTAGTGCTCGGATGGTGGTAACGATAGGTCCCTACACACAAAACAATGCAGGAAAAGACGAAATTTATAATGTCAAGACAAATCACCACACTGGAGGATCTGAACATAGCAACAAAGTAATGGCTCACTAAACACTAAAGTAATGGACATAAAAAGGAGACTTCCATGCCTGCATGCCACAAACGACGATTTGATCTCCTTCATGAAGGAAACCATTAACCAAAACCACGTCAATAGTCGTTCCATGCCCTTCAACAACCTTTACCTCCAACACGGTGCACTGCCAAAGAGTAACAACAGTTAATCATCCCATATTGAGAATCTCTATTTAACTGATAATGATATCATGTGAATATCATACCTGAACTTCATTACTGTAAGTCAGTCTCTCAATCATTGTCTTTTGTGTCCATTGAACAAGTAACAACAGCATGTCAGGAATACCTTCTCCACTGTTAAAGATCCACGGAATGAACATGTTTAGTTAAAATCAACAGTCTCACGAAGTGCTAGATGGACGCCCAAGGAAAAAAGAGAGGAATAACACACCAACACACCTAATAGCACTAGTTGGTACAATACTGAAGGTGTCCTTTCCCATTTCTTTGTTTTTATAGTACAATTCTGTATTTATACCTTGTTCCTTGAACTGGGTAACAATCTGCGACAATTAAACAGAATTCAATCGAAATAAGGTCCACAAATGGAGGAATAGTCAACTCAAGGAGTTATAAAAACCTGAGTAAGCCTCGTATTAAATTCAAATTGAACATCTTTGGACTGTTGCTTCATCGCCTTCACAATGGGAGCATTCTTGCAAACTTTCCATCCATAAAGCCTATCCACCTGCATTGCAATAGAATCAATGAAACAAATTAAACAACAGGAAATAAAAGAATACAATCAAAATAACACCATTGAAAAGTGTATCAACATAGATTATCTTCACCTTATTCAGAGCAACAATAAATTCCGTATTCCTCATCTTAAGAAGATTAAGTGACTCTATGGTCTGTGGTTCTAGCCCATGCATGATGTCAACAACCAAAATTGCAATATCACATAAGCCTGAACCTCGAGAACGCAGATTCGTGAAAGATTCATGTCCAGGAGTGTCGATGACCAACAAACCAGGGACCTTCAGCTTCGCATCAGCTTTGAGCTCCTTAGTTCTATCACGTATATTCTCAGCTGGAAAGTAAGTTGCACCTATCTGCTGAGTAATCCCTCCAGCTTCACCTTCTTGAACATTGGTGCCTCGTATGCAATCAAGTAGCTTGGTTTTACCAGTATCAACATGCCCCATAATACAGCAAATAGGAGACCGAAGATTGTCTTCATTCTGGTTAGGAGCACCAGGTTCTTCAGGACTGTCTTTCTGCTTATTTTGCTCTGCATCCCTATCCTCAGGCTCACCCTTCCTACTTCGGTCATTCTTCAGTACACCTGGTACAGTTGCAGCAGTTTTTTGAGTAGGAATCACTGACTTGGCAGCAACAGGCAGAGTCGCTGCACCATGAACAGCTGAACTTGCAACCTCAATCTCCTTCTTAGTTATAGGCTGCGGTTCTGAATCTACCTCCTCATCTTCAAAAGCACTCTTACCACGCAGTTTCAGATCAGCATCATCCCAACTTTTTGCATCCCATTCTTCATCATCTTCCTCTTCTTCTTCAACTTCATTTTCTTCTTCATCAGCTATTTCTGACTTTTCCTCGGTAATTGTCGAATCCACATCCTCAACTTTCTCAGTTTCAACAGAATCAACCTCTGACACAATCTCCTGATGATGTTCTTTAACTTCTGATATCTCAATCGACTCTTCCTGCGTTTTGCCATTAGCCTGAGCTTGTGGTTTTGACTTCTTTGTTTGATAAATTGGCCGTTTGGTTGTCTCTTTCTTATTCTCCCCAGTGGGGAGTGTCCCACCATTAGCAAGATATTGTTTCCTCATTGCTTCTAATCTTCGAGCTTCTTCCTTTTGCTTTCCTGTAAGCAGTTTCCCCTCTTGTTTCTTCTTCAAGAGCTTTTCCTTTTCTCTCTCCTTTTTCAAACGTTTCTTCTCTTCTGCAAGTTTTTCTAGCTCTTCCTGGAGACGTCGTTCCTCTTCTTCCTTCCTTAACTTTTCCTCCTCTTCCCTCTTCTTCCTTTCTTCAGTTTCCTTCATCTTTTTGAGTCTCTCTTGCATCTCCCTAACCTGCTTTGACTGTTTTTTATCTGCCAATTTTCCTTTTGCGTCATTTTTTGTTTCTTCCTGCTTTTCCTCTACACTAGAGGCAGCTGCAGCTGCCTTTTTCTCTTTTTCCTTCTCCTTCTTCTTTTTCTTCTTCTTTGCAGCAGCAGACTCCATAGCTCCTTCTTCAACTGCTTCTTTCTCAGCAGCAGCATCACCTAGTTGAGGCTGCAATTGGCCTTTCTCCTCTTGTGCAAGAGAAGTAGGAGTAGGTGCAGATGTAGCTGGTGGCCCTTCACCAATTTCTGCCAGAATTTTGTCAATGTCATCCTCCTCTTGAGCCGTTCTACCACCCTTTTTCTTCTTAGATTTATTATCTGTTGACTCCAGCTGCGCCTGCACTTTCTCTTCAAACGGAGCAGGAGCAGCTCCTTCACCAAGCTCTGCTAGAATCTTGTCAATCTCATCTTCATCTTCATCTTCATCTTCTTGAACTGTACGACCACCCTTTTTCTTCTTGGTTTTATTCTTAGAAGTTTCTGGTACATCTCTTTCCTGTTTTTTTCTGTCATTATCATCAGCTTCTTCTTCAGGGTTAACCCCTGGGCTAGTTTTTTCTGATTCAGCTTCTTCCCTAACATTTGCTTCAGTGACAGCACTTTTTTTCTTCTTCTTAGATGACTTCTTTTTACCTGCAAAAATAAGTTCTGGCGCATCATCCTCTTCAGCTGTTTCTGTGTCAAACTTAGAAACAGAAGTATCTGCCTCCTCTTCTTCGTCAAGAAGCGCCACACTAAATGAATTGCCAATAGTCTTCCCCATACCAGCAACGACAGGTTCTTCATCTTCCTCGGACTCTTCATCACCAATTGTATCAAAAGCTGTAGAAAACACACTAGCACTGGCTTTTCCCTGCTTTGACTTGTTCAGTTTCCCAGAGAAGGGAGCAATGCCTTCATCCTCTTGGTCACTATCCCTCGTTAAATCCTCTCCATAATTAGAGGCACCCTTCTTCCCCTTTTTAGCTTTTTTCTTGCCACCTGGTATTACTTTTTCTTCCAGAACGACAGGGTCCTCTGTCCCAATAGTGTATTCATCATCATCAATTACCACATACTTCTTCCTTGACTTCCATCCATCACCACCACCCTGCTTGGCCGGCTTCTTGCTCTCATCATCATCTTCTTCTTTCTGGTCGTCATCTTCGGCCCCAGACTTATTGGCCTTCTTCTTACCAACAGCAGGTGGTAGTGCTGTCTCTTCCTGAACTGTAGGTTCTTCAGTCTGAATAGCGTACTCATCGTCATCAATCACCCTATTCTTCTTCTTGGACTTCCCTCCTCCACCGCCCTGCTTGGGAGGTTCAGAATTCTCTTCTGTTGCCTTCTTTCTCCCCATTGAACTTCACCACAAGTTTCAGCAGATATACGTAGTATTACTTCAACGAATCAAAAACCCTACATCCAAAAATCAAAACACAGATTCAACATAACAAAGCTAATACAACAAACTGATTACCTTAATACACAATCATAAGCAAAATCTACTCCAAACGATAAATAGACCCAGATCTAATCTAGTTAAAAACACATGTATCCAATTCCATCTTCATAAACACATGTAAAAATCTTCCAATAATAAAACTAGACACTAAGCAATACACATTCGTATTGAAATAGAAACAATGAAATCGGCCTGAACTGTCATGAAAGGATGCTGCTGTGTATTACCTGTAACACTGAAGAGAGAGATTGAGAAATCGGCCGTTAAGCAAGAAGATTGAAGAAAGGTGTGATATGTGAGAATATTTTATATATTCTTGTACAATTTCCTCCCTTCTATTTAACCCTCTTTCCAAATGGAAAAAAATAATTTGAACATTATTTCACTAAATACAAGTTAAATATTTTAAGGTTTCATGCATTTTAATATAACTAGTTTACCATATTTTTAAAATTTTATTTTAGGAAAGTCAAAGTATTACCATAAACGTTAAATGTTTGTATTTTTTCGGAAAGAAAAATATAGTAATTATATTCCATATTTGGTTCTTTTTGGGATAATTTCAGAAACCTCCCTTGAGATATTGCTCCATCACACTGACCTCCCTCGTGGTTTACAATATTACGCTTACCTCCCTTATTTGAAAATAAAATATACTTTGATAAATCTGTCCTTCTATAATATTAATTTCTTTCAATTAAATATTTCTATCAAAATATCATATTTAACAAATTTTGTAAATCTTTTGATGAAATTCTTGAAACCATTCAAGAACTAACATTAAAATTATTTGTAACCATGAAGAACATAAATCTCTAAATCTTTTGGAAGAAATCAATTTCAGAAAACCCAAAAGATGCTAATGCTTAACAAGCAAACTGGAAAGAGACACAATAACAAAAATTGATGTAGTTTCAAGAAACCCACAAACATGAAAAGGAACAAGAATGGAAATAAATATCATCACAAGATCTAATTTAATTTGTTCAAGTAACGAATTCTAACCAAGTGAAAGATGTTCTGATCAATCCAAAGATCACTTGGATTAGTACTGGAGATTCGAAATATCATATAATGATTAATTAAAGAGAGATTCAACAATGAAAAGAATGATCAATTCTTTAGGAACACATTTACAAGATTGATATCTCACAATTGAAGAAAAAGTAATTTATTGTGTTATGGTAGATTTGAAAATATAACTAATTATTGTTGAGATTTATATTGAATGTTGAGCAAAATAGTGATTGATTATTTTTTTATCATCATATTTGAATCGTTTATATGTTTTGAAAGAATTCCTTGCAACCCTAATTGAAAGTTGAAAGTAAGACTCGGGACGCGACGTCTTTATCCGATGAGTCCTACAAAGAGGAACCCAAGAATCTGGAAATTTTCATGTTTCTATTGAAAAAAAAAAAAATCTTTAACAAAAGATATTCATAAACCTAATTTAAAAGTATAATTTTTGAAAGCGCAATGTAGTCATATTAAAATTATTTTGCATTAATGATAACGGTTTAGAGAAATTGTTACAAAAAGATTAAGGTAGGGGTGCTAAGCGTAATATCGTAAACCACGAGGAAGGTAAATGTGATAGAACAATACCTGAGGGGAGGTCTCTGAAATTATCCCTTTTTTTAGGAAAAGTTTGGAACTCTATAAGAGTATCTTCTCATATCAATAACAACAATAGTATCCACAATGTAGACATTTAAGAGTTTTATTTATGGAGAAGATTTTCTCTCAATATGTTTATGTTTTTATAATATGTAGGCCGTTTGGTCAAACTATATTAATAATATGTTCTTTATATGTTTTTATTTGTCATCTAATTATCACCAATATATTTGTAATTGTAAGCTTCTGCATGACGCGCTGATACGTTTCGAACCCAACACTAGTATTTCAATATTGTTGCATGTGTACTCCGAATTATATAGTACATAGTTTTGTTAATTTTATTGATACATAGCTCTTGTATGCAATTATTGACAAATTCTTGTTTTAATCTTTGTGAGGTTTAACTATGCATAGTTTGACCTTCAATTAACTGAAACGTGCATTATTAATTCATTTGCTTATTGATATTGATCACAAATAAAAATATACCCTTTAAAAAGAATCAAACGTATTTTTATTGAGTAAATAATTATACGTGAAAGAATAAATATAACTTTTTGTGGAATGATCAATGTAGATTTGTAGTATAAGTTTTTGTGAATGATCAATGTGGATTTGGGAACGGAGCTTGACGTTGACCTTCAAGTTTGATCGAATCCATTAACTTTAGTTCAACTCTTATATTTATCTGAAGAAATTAGTTAAATATGTATCATAATTAAATCTATAACATTTGATATCGCAATACCAAAAAATTTATAATTCATGCAGTTTAAATTTTTTCTCTGCCTTTAAGTGAACCATCGTATAAACTTATTTATCGAGAATAAAATATTTGATTATCATCTAAACTGGACCTGTGAATATGAGCAATTAGAAGTTTAGTCAGAAACATGTGATTTTTGGCTTATGTTATTTTGTGGATACAAACATGCAATAATACATATCTCACTTAACATTCAATATTTTTGCAGCATGTTATAGACATGAATTTTATATATCACAAAAAATGAAAAAGGGTCAAAAATGCCCTTAAACTATTTGAAAAGGTTCAAATATACCTCTCATCCATCTATTGGGTTAAAAATACCCTTCCATCCACTTTTTTGATCTACTTTTACCCTTAAAACTAACATTCTTTTCTTTTTTTTTAATTATTATTATTATTATTTATTACATGACATCTTCTTATTAGATAAAATTAAATTTCAACCCATTAAATTTTGCCCAACCCGCTCCGATCCATATACATAGCCCATGGGCCATGACCCATTACAAATAAAAGATTATGGGTTTACTTATGTTAAATTACACAACGGAAAGACCCATTAGAAATAAAAGATGGATGGATTGATCTCTCTTTCTCCCTGCATTAGATAAAGCTTCGGTAGAAACTGAACAATCCCTGCATTAGATAAAACTTTGGTAGAAGCTGAACAAAAGTTTAGGTGAAACACAAAAGAATCGAAGGAAGAGGAAGAAGGGGTTGAGCATCAAATTTTTAGTCCAACATCTTATTGGTACTAACTACTATCACCGTAAATAAAAATACATTGTTGACCAAGTATAAGCTCAGCCTACAAAATGGCTCAACTTCTGTCATTTTCATTTTAGATTGAAATAATTAACTAAATTTGATGGAGACATGGCAAACCTTCAGCTTTGATGGAGAAAAAAGTTCCAAAATCAATACCCTAATTCGAATCCTTCAACTTCAACATTGTATTGCACTAGAAATCTGACCATTTGGTTTGAAATTAGTCTTGAAATTGTTGAACAAGAGAGGAGGGAAGAAGAAAAGAGGTTATGAGGGTTAACCGGTTAAGGGAGAAAGACATTTTTTTATTTTTAATGGATTTGGATTTGGGTCATGGCCCATGGGCTATGTATATGGATCGGAGCGGGTTGGGCAAAATTTAATGGGTTGAAATTTAATTTTATCTAATAAGAAGATGTCATGTAATAAATAGTACTAATAATAATTTTAAAAAAAAAGAAAAGAATGTTAGTTTTAAGGGTAAAAGTAGACCAAAAAAGTGGATGGAAGGATATTTTTAACCCAATAGGTGGATAAGGGGTATATTTGAACCTTTTCAAATAGTTCAAAGGTATTTTTGACCCTTTTCCGCACAAAAAATAGACAATTAAAAAAAGGATAGGGCAAAGGAAGTAGAACTTTTTTATAGTCATCATCAAGCAAATTTGACCTCTCAAAATAATAGATTGACGTAGAAAATCAATGTCGAGTGGTGATAGTCGTTTGATTTTGAAAAACTGTGTATAATAGATTAACGTAGAAAATCAATATCGAGTGGTGATAGTTGTTTGATTTTGAAAAACTGTGTCATAATTTGATAACACATCAGAAGACAAGTACATCCTAATACTTGTATAGTTCTTAAATACGTACCAAGTATTTTATATATATATATATATATATAAAGCAAGTAACTATAAACCATTATGGTAAATACACCATCTATACATTTATAGTTTTCTTTTATTAAGCAGGCATTTAGACATGCGATATCATATTGCGATATAAAATCATGAGATTGACCTTTAATATTCTGAGAAGGCATCTATCAAGGAACACAGTGCATGTCTCGAATAATGCTTTATTCTAGTCATGCTCTGAATTCAAAAATTGAATATGTTATTTTTCATAATCATGTTAGATGAAATTAAATTCTCAATTCTTCTACAAAATTTGTAAGTTTTAGATGATAACTTATCCAAGTACTTTTTAAAGTATATATTGAAACGGCTTAGAGAACAACATGAATTTATTGTTTATTATTTTTAGAATGGTAATTAATTAACTGATAAGTTATTCTACCATAAATAAAAGCAATTTCAATTAAAACAAGCTATTTTAGAACTTGGAGTAAAAAAACTGGCAAATGAGGCATATCAATATCGAAGAAATATATGCAGAATGGTTTAAACGAAGAATGACGATTTTGTGGTAGAGTTCCCTTGTATTTTTTTTTAGTTTCCTTCTCCTCCTTCCGGTACCGAGAAGACGGACTCTCCAGTAACTCAAGGTGATCTGACACCTTTTGTAACACCCCAAAAGTTCCTAAGTCCATATCAGACTGTGAAGAATTAGAATATCATATATTAGTAGAAAAGGAGTTTGTACAGTTCCATTCATGAACATGAAAGGAACCACGAGCCGTATAGAAATCTGTAGATCAAAGCTCTGAAAATGGAATATTTTGAAGGTGATTTTCACGGACAAGTTCATAGGTCGTACACTGATTCATGAACCAAGCCCCCATAACTCAGTGACCTTATCTTTTACGGGCACTTGTACAGCCCATGGACTAATCCACGATATGTAGAAGCTCCCGTATAAGTAGGTCCTCAGAATTCATAACCCCCTTCCGCTCACAGGCCGTGGAGCGTTGTATGGACCATGGAAGGCTTCAGTGAATGGGTTTGTCCGTTTTAGAGTCATGATTATCATAGTCTTTTCCCACTCTTTTAATTCTTATACTACGTCGTTTTGGACTATTCTAAGTGAAATTAAGTGATATCTAATGACCCTCACCTTTGATTCTCTCATAACCTCCCCAAATTAGATTTCTTCTCTCTCAAATCTCCTCCCAAAGCAAGAACTAGGATTCCAAGCTTCGAGTCTCTATTTCAAGAATCAAGCCAAGATTTCTATTCCATGTATATGAGATTTCATCAATGGGAATTTCTTCACCCATTAAGTCTCAAGAAAACTCCAATTTCTCAATATTATGATTCCTACAAGCTATAATTTTTTATGATCTTCATGAATTTTCATTGTAAAATAGTTTTCTTCATGATCAGTCCCTACTTACATGATTTACTCATGAATTGCATGATTTTGTAACACCTCGATCTTAGAAGGAGCTAAATCTAGAAAGAACTAAATTGGAAAGAGCTAAATTGAGATTTGGTTCAAGTTACTCTTAAATTGTGAGTTCTGGGTAAACTTCAAACGACCATAACGTTCAGCACAAGATGATTTCATAAGATGTTCTAAACCTACTTATTTGCAAGACGACTGAAAGCTAAAACTAAAGCTAATGTCATAAATACTGCAAGTAATCTCATAAGATGCTCGAAGATGTTCTAAACCTACTTATTTGTTTTTGAATCTATAAATATTGAAACTGATGATATAAGTATTGTAAATACTCAAACAAGAAGTCAGAGGTTAGCCAGAAAGTGTATTTACCTGTTCTCAATATAGCCTTACAAACCATAACGAATTGAGCAGTTTGCTTAACTGAATTGAGCTAACTAATGTCATCATATAATGAAGTTTCCGTACAAGAAGGTTAACAATCATCATAATACAACCTAATCATTCTTGACACAAATCATACAATAATAGTTAAACAATAACCTAATCGGCCCCCATAAGCACAGTATGTACAAACACCAAACAAGATCACCTATCTAGGCCCCATAGGCCTGGAAGGGCTAATTCAGTCCATATATCTCTATCGGTAGTCTCCTAGCCCCAAAAGATGTCATTAAACCTTAATATCCCCTCAGGCAATCTACATATAGTCCCGCAGGAAATCAGTACCTTTTCTTAGCTCCATAGGCATCATGTAGCCCTCTTAGGCATCAATATTGCCCCGTAGACAACACATAGCCCTCTTAGGCATCAATATAGCCCTGTAGGCAGCACATATCCATCTTAGGCATCAATATAGCCCCATCTGCAGATCATAGTCGTCTTAAGCATCAATATAGCCCCGTAGGCAAAACTTAGCCCTCTTAAGCATCAATATAGCACTGTAGGCAAAGATCACATTCCTGCAGCTAACTACAATAGCCCCAAGGGCAACAACAATAATTCAATGGGCCAAAGGCGAGCAATGTGGCTATAAATAACTAATACAAACAATCACTATGCCTTACCTAAATATGAAGGCACTATAAGATGATATAGATTACAACAAGGAATGTCTGTATCAACCACAACAACTAACATAATTGAATAAGGCTCCGAGTAACCTTGCTACGATAACTAGCCATATCTTTTCTTTGATTTACTATACCTTGAGCACAAAATGCCCCTATGTCTGCATCTTGAGCCCTTTTGAGCTTTTATTGCTGGATCTAAGCCTTCTAAAGTCCCCTAATTATATCTAAGCCTTCTGGGCATCTATAACTACCCCTCGAGCATACAAGTCTCTACTAAGGGCCGGTAATGTCAACTTAGGCATAAAGGAAGTTCATAAGAGATTAGACTTCAATATAGCTCTGCAAGCTTCAACATGGTCTTTCTAGATATTATGTAGCTCGTATATAAGCTAAGACAGACCCATAGGCAATCCACACTTGTCAGTGTCATTTCTAGGCAACAAATAAAAAGACATCTATATGTGTATGGCTCAAAAACATAGTCCCAAATACTAACAACCGACTAAATAGCCACTATAGGTATCAAACAAATCAACAAGTAAGGTGGCTTTCTAAGCGACCTGCACACCAATCTGTATGCTATATCGAAGTATAAGGTCACTAAAAAAATAGGTAAAACACCCAGCAAGTCAACACCACAACTAAATAGGCCACCACAACAAGATTTACTTAAAGGTGAAACTTCCACTCTAATTCTTTAGCTTTATAGGCGTCAAGATACGTCAAAGGTCCATATGCAACATATCTAGCCCCGTAGGCAATCGTACATTTGTATATATACCAAGGGTGTGCTCTGCTTATATATCTATATATAGTGTTTTAACACATTGATTTACAACTAAATTAATATTACAACCTTACACTATCTCATATAGGTGTAATGCTTCAAGTTTAGTCCTAATGAGTTCAAGAGATCAGCCATACACAATTTGCTTATCTTATGCTTTGTGGAAGGACTAGCTCCATAAGGAAATATAATTAACTAGAGAAATGGGCTACATGAAATCAACCAGACAAACCAATTCTTACCCCACAAATACAAGTAATATAGGCATTAAAAGTCTTATACAAATCAAATTAGAATTTTTATTACATTCCAGATCGTCATCCAACCAATCATGTCCTACAACAGTTTGCTCAAATAACATAGATTGTTCTATCTTACTTCAGGTTGCCCAAATAACTCATCTCATAATAATTACGTCTCAAGGATAATCGCGAACGTACATTATCTCATTTCATATGTACTCAGGTATCACGTTTGTGGTAAAATATATATAAATTTTTGTGTATATATAATTTATAAAAAAAAAATATTTTGAAAAAAGTTTATCTCATATAATAATAATTTTTCAACATAACAAGACTTACTATCTCCACTAAAATATGGAGTAATAAATTATAAAATAAACTTATAAAATAAATATATCTCATTGTATTAATGTGTGCAATTAGGAGGATCAAGATTTTAAAGGAAGCAAGTTTCATGTGGTGGAGTGAAAGAACAGATGAGGAATGCATTTTTAAAAGACTGGATATGATACTTTGCAATGATGCTATACAAAGTATATTTCCAACGATGGAGGTAGAACATTTGATAAGAAGTGGATCAGACCATACCCTTATGTTACAAGTTCAGTACTGACAATACTGAAATTGTCAAAACATTTAGATTCCTAAATTTCTGACTGAAGGAGGAATTAAGGAGGTGGTTAAGCAAAATTGGAAAGCTGAGTTCTGATAACGCTCAACTACACTTTCGAAATATAGTCGGCCGCAATGGCGGAGCCAGAAGTTTCATGAAGGGTGTCCAAGAATTGCATAGGTAAAAAAATGTTTTTAAAATTAAACTACATAATATTTAGCTTGGATGTTTATGTTTATTTAATAGAAGTGAACCGACACAAAAAAAAAAGAAAAAAAAGTCTAGATTAGAATAAAATCACATTTATACTTAAAGATTTCACCGAGAAATTGAAAATAAATAGTAGAATCACACGAGATTTTTTAAAAGAAATTCTATATGAAACATTGTTCACTTTTAATAGCTTTATAGAAAAAAAAAATTAGGATTTTCTGATTAACTTTAAATTGAATAATGATTTTTAAATTTTATTTAAAAATTTAATAAAAAGAAAAAAAAATCAAAAGTCAAATCGATTAAAAATTTAATTGGATACTAAACCTTTTTTTTCCTTAAAATTTTAAGTTGTAGGTCTCTAATTTAAGATTATTTTTATAGATAATATTAGTTTTGAATTATTGAAAAAATAGCAGATTTATTAATTAATAGCTCTTATAAAAATATAAAAATAAAATGTAGTTGTAGAATCGAACTTACGCACATATGCTAATCGCCTCAGCTTTGACTGAGCGTCAAAATTCAATGGGCTAAGAACATTTGTTGTTTCAAGGGTGTCCAATACGTCTTAATTAACCATTTAAAATATCATTTTACTTATATATTCGATGCAATTTTCCGACAAAGGGTATCCGCTTGGACACCCTGGGCCTGGTCGGTCGTATGCAAAATAATATCCAAAGACTTATGAGGTAGATGTCGAATCCTACAATGAAAAATGTAGGGCTGATCGAAGAGATATAGAATTACAAGCCACTAATTTTAATTCAACAATTGATACAAGTATATTTCATATTTTTCGAGGGATTTTCGAGATGAGACAAATACGAAAATTAAAAGAAGAACAAAAAAAGATAGATTGGTCAAAGACCTTTAGACCCAGGGATAGCAAATAGATTTTGGAACGGGAATTCAATTCATGCTCATACGATTTAAAAAAAATAAAATTAAAATCATTTGTAGAATTTAAAATTTTCACCCGTATTTAAAAAAAAATAAAAAATGAAAATCAATCCCAAAAGTTTAAAAATCTACTTTGATTCATGTTTTGTTGTTGTTGTTTTTGACATTAGATCTTTGTTCCCTAGTGTTTCTTTAATCTATGTTCAAAATTTCAAATGATTTGAAGTTGTAGAGAAAATTCTATCATTAAAGAATGTTAATTCAAGTGAGCCTTATTGAGTTAGGTTGAAGTAGATCTCAAAAAATATTGAGTTCTGGTATCTAACTGGGAGGGAAGCTACTCTTGAAATACGAAATTCGAGCACAAAGAATTGAAGAAGTTTGAAATTTGAGAGTTATTGATTTTCTTTATGTGTTCTTAAGAAAGAAGTAAAAATAGTATTTTGATCCAAAAACCTCAACTGAACAGTGTTAAAAGTTGTTTGGAGTGTAAAGAATGATTTTGCAAAATCGGAGTTAAAAAATAATGACATGGATAAGCCTTTTTTAAATGGCAATGGCATATATAGATGAGCCAACTTTTAACCGATGACATAAATAAGTCTTTTCTAAAAGTTCGATGACATATTTGAGTCTTTTCCCTAAAAAGAAATAGGGCATTAGATGGATTTGAGATTGAAACAAAATGACGATGGAATAGGAAGCATCCATTACATTGATTGTGCATGACATTCAAAAAATAAAATAAAAATTGAGAGCAAAACCGATTATTTTATAAGAATAAAAATTAATGTTAGATTGTTATATGTAATGTAATTATGGTACATGATGGATTAGTTGATGAAATAGCATAGGAAAGAGATAAGTGAGAAGAATAATGTAAAAGTAGTTGTAGATGCTGATGAAATCTTATGAGCTCCCACTGTATAAACATTTTCAGAGCTATCATCTTTCACCTTAATGTTGGAAGAACCTGAAAATCAACCATGGTATCGAACTCAAAAAGAAAAAAAAGTTGCTACAGCCTACACAGACTACAAATTTACTGTAACTATACTCACAGTCATATTGAGTCCAACCAAGCGTCTTTTTTTCAAGATCATACAAAACAAGCTTGTTTGATAGCACAAGATCTGCATCAAAACAAACGTTAAGTAATAGTATTTTTCTTCTCATTTATCTCGGCAAAGTGAGAAAGGGGTAAAGTGATACCTCCTAACAGATAAAGTTCATCTCCATCCTTTCCCTTCATTCCCTCTTGCCAACCGATACACCAGTCATCGTCCTGCCAAATTGAGCCATGAGATGATGATTAAATGTTGTGTGTCCCATATTTGTAGGATAAAAAGATTGCAAAATTACATAAAAGTTATGAAGTGTATGATCTCTTAAGAATGTGAAGCCTTTGGGGATAAACCGTGCAGGCTTGGCCAAATATCACACCATGTTAAGAGTATATTTAGTCCCTAACATTAACAATAAAAGAGGCTTTTAATTCATACGTCATCTATGCTGCAAAAAACGCCCCTACAGCCGAAATAGCAAAACATGTCAACATTCATTTAGGAACTATCCCATACCATTTCACAGAATGAATAAGACAGAAAATAAATTTAAAAAATCATAGTGGTTAGACAAACACATGTAGATACATGTAATCACCCAGAGAGAGAATGCATAGTTAGATTACTTACATTAAGTTTGAAAAGATAATCATGGGGATAGGCTGTCAAAGTAAGATTTCCCATAAACTTAAATGATACAGCGGGGAAACCATTGTCAACACTGCACCGTACCAGCAGATTAGACAAATATTAGGTTGATCACAGTAGAAATAATTTTCAAACTTATCAGAACCTTACTTTCCGCTGTATGTAAAGCACTCGAAGTTCCCCTCATGATGATGAGTCTTCAACTCTGGTTGCTTTGCCATAAGCTATAATAGGAGCAGAGAATGAAAAAAATCAAGCAGTAAGGGAGAAATAAATATATTTTGTAGTTGAGGTTACCTTGTTCATGAGAGCATTATAGACCTTGCTTGGAAGATATACTAAGGTTGTTCCACTGTCAATTACTGCTGTTTTACTAGACTTCGACTCAAATATGGAAGTCGGAATGTTTAGAACTTCACCGTCAACCTCAATATCCTTGAGAGAAACAGTATAATGTGGCCTAGTTAAAGCATTTCAATTCAATCAGTATTTATCATCTTAGTACGTTTTTGTCTAATTAGATGTGCTACTGCTTGTGTAACTAAGCACAAAAACTCATTAGTTGATAGAACTTCATTAGTACTAGTATTAAATTTGTGAACATTGAAGTATATTTTTGGCACATAAAACTCCAATTGATTCGACATACATACCGATTTGGGAGTAATGGGGTTGAATTTACTTTTGGTTCAACTACTTGTCCAATAGCAAATATACCACCTCCACTAACTCCATCGAGGCAATGTGAAAATACTCTTTTGACAGTTCCAGCAGCAGCTAACTGTGAGATGACGGACGTGTTTGCTGCTCCAAAACCAATTATCCCATCAACTGCATTAGTAGATGTACCTAGGTCTCCAGATTGTTTAGACGAGCACCTATCTTAGATCAAAAACAGGTAATATAAATGTCTGTCTAGCACGTACATACACACATAACAGGTAGGAAACAGGACGACTTACGTACCCAAATGCTACATTTCCTTGGAGGGGTGATGTTTTATTGTCTCCAGAGACTTGATCTAAATAAATGTTATCTTTTACAAAGTATCCTCCGGTTGAGCTTCCATCTCCGTAAGTAACCATATATTCACAGGGTTTTCCCACCTTGCAGTCTGAGCTAGTTGCTTCAAACATCGTAGCACAAACATCTTGATCACAGGTAACAGATTTCCCACTCGTTGACGCTTGTAAGTTATATTGTGCCATCTCTATCTATTATTATTATTATTATTATTCGAAAAACTATCAATAAACATACATCTATATATATATATCAACGGAAGTCAAATTAAAAGGATTGATAATTTATATACACATATAGATTACCCCGAGTTTGCTTTTTGTAGGACATTTGTCACATCCAGCACAGTTTAGCCATAAAAGGTCACTTCCAGTATCAACCTGAACATGGTAGTCCTTGGAAGGTGTTCCAATTGAAAGCTTAGTGAAATATAACCTGCATATCCAAAACAAATAAAAACATTTTTTAAATGTTTGTTTACATGCATCCGTCCATAATTATCATTTATTTATATATAAAAAAAGGAACTAACGCTGCACTGGTAGGACTGCCATTGCCGCCTAATTGAAAATCGGTTGCACCGAGCATTCTACCGTGACGATGAACATCGTGGGATTTGAGGTCTTTCAAACCCAAGCCTCCACGCCCACCAAATTTGTGTTTCACATTGAACACAACATTTTCTCCCTTCACATGGCCCAACAAAACCAACAAAAGAACAAAGTTTATATTTCTCCTCAGATCCATTAATATCTTCACCGTTAAAGAATTTTCCTTTTTTTTTTGTTTTTCTTTTTCTTTTGTGGGTCGTAGACCTTACCTGAGAGAGAAGGGGAAAAAAAGGAGGGGTGGGGTGAATGAAGAAAAGGGTAAAAATGGAAGGCGGAGGAGGGGAAATACAAATGAGAAGAAACACACAAAATTCAACAAGGAAATGACAAGTGGAGTGTTCAAATACCTTCACTTCCCGTAAATCTTTCGTGGAAATTTTCAAATGCCTTCTCTCCCTCTCTCTCCGTATCATATATTCATTTAATAAATTAAAAATATTATATTATAAAATATACCAAAAAGTAGAAAGGTTAATTCATTTTGAGAAATTATATAATAAATATTATGCTCAACATAATTATAGAATTCTAAAGGCTCCACAGTAAGTAATTAATATGATTAATCCACTAATAAATGGGTGAATAAAATTTAAGGTTCAAGAATGCACATCAAGAAAATTATAAAAAAAGCTATAAAGAGCTTGAGATTAGTGACTTTGATAGCCTTCAACAAAACACGATCTAATTATTTTACCCTCTACAAATAAATTGTTTAGTATGTAATTTTCATATTTATTTATGTATTGGCTTATGGATCTAGTTGAAGATATGATACTTATTTAGGACTATTATACAATTCGTATGACGCTACTGTTGTTTTTATTCCATGTATGATGATATTTTGTGTCCTACTTTATCACGATTCAAAAACTAGGGTCATAATGGTACCTACTAAAATCCACCAGTAGGTAAGCTAACTCTTAGCCCGAAATCAACAATAACGGACCTAAAGAGCGAAAGAAGTAGAAAGAAACATAATAAAACAAAAATAAGATAAAAGCAGCGGAAATGGGATAACATATACATATACACAACCCTCAAATGAGGACAAAATACAAAGATCAATCCCAAAACCTGGTGGATGCTATTGCAAAGCTACTACAAAAGATGAGTACAGACTAGACATATATAAATTGTCTCAAGAATACAAAAGACTTGTCAAAAATATACAGAAGGAGATGAGTCAACTACGAATGTCAATAAGCTCACCCCCAATCTCCGAAAACACCAGGTGTAACAACATGACAATAAGCAAGGGCGGCTAGAACTCGGATATGCATCAGGAAAAAGATGTAAGCAGAAGTATGAATATCAAAACGTGTACTCAGTAAGAATCATAAACCGACTGAGCTCGCGATTGCATCAGCGTAATAACAAGTGAATACTTAACATGATAATAGGGCAATAGTAAAGGCGTAACTAGGCATGCATCGAAGTAAAGCTATTATGATAATAATGAAAGCATTAAAGTTATCTAAACCTAACTAGACTCCCATATGCTCAGTAGGCACATACAAGGCATAACAACGACAAACCATATAAGTAATAACCCAGCTGAACCCCCATAAGCCTGTCAGTACAAACAAAAGCTACCCTACAAGGCAAAATTCAGTAATAAACAACAATAACGTCCAGAATTTGGCATCGGGGAGAACCCCATGTGACCTAGTATCTCTCAGAATCTTACTGTCACGATCCAAACTAGGAGAAGCGTAACTGGCATCCGATACCTTATTCAATCGAGTTAGCCACTGAAACATAAAGGAAAAAGGACTATAGAGACTGTCAAGGCTATAATAATAAATTGTTGAAACAAGATAACTAGACAGACGAGATCACAACAATATCAACAACATAATGACAAAGCTTACAAGGCCAACTTAAATAATAAAGAACTAGCAAGCCGATAAGGTTGGAACTGCATTCATATAAACAATAAGCCGACAAGGCTATATATGGAAGCTGAGAAGACCCAAAAAAAGTATGTCCACAAGTCTCTACGAATACTACAACTCGACAGGTTGAGACAAGGCCCCAACAATACCAAAAACTATATACAAAACCCAAGTATGTAAAACCTACAGATAACCAACAACTTCAGGAAGAATGGAGCTTAATCCTCAGCTGAGATAACACCCATATTGCAGAGCCCGATTAGGACCTCTATCTGAACCTGCAGCACAAATGCAACATCCCCAGGCAATGAGACGTCTGTACGAATAAGATGTAATGGTATGTAAGGCGGAAAGTAGAATCATAAATAGTTGTTGTAAAAAGGGTAATAGAGATACCACCTAAAAATGAAACTCAAATAGTCTTCATGACCGACATCTGACCTCATAATAATATAATATGCATGGTATGCTCGAGTAATCATATGTCTCGAATGTATAAATATATATATATATATATATATATATATATATATATATATATATATATAT
>JAJONR010003719.1:0-38887 GCA_029582245.1 Solanum etuberosum
AAAAAAAAAGCATCTAGACCAAAAACTCTATGGCATCAGAGTACAACACACACTAGTGTAAAATATTATCATTGTTGAGATCTTCCACATAACAGTAGTTTTGACAAAGAGAAAAGGGACTCATTGATTAGGAACAACACTGAAGTTCATGCTCTGGAAGACCCAACAGTTACATGCACATAAAGAACATAACAGGTAAGTGGAAACCCATACCACGAAGGAGAGATCACTAGAGATGCCAAGCAAGATAAGATTGCAACGCACCCTTTTCTTGATGCCTGGTGATATCCAATATCCAGATTGCAGTGCAAGCACCAAAATGGCAAGAAACAAGGTCCACAGGATGCACACCGAAACCAAACTACAAAATATCCGACTATTATACTCCTTACTACCACCATGTGGCCTACAGACATTCATCCAACCAAACTAAATCAGCTGGTAGGCTATACGAACTCAGAGAAGGTAAGTAGTGAGAACACCAAAAGCACAGGAGTGAATTACAGGGCCATCAAAAGAGCACGATTGAGTTTGAATACACTTATCATGTGTTGTCCATAACCATGGAGATCTCATCAGTTGAATTACCAAAGAACATAAGCATCTGGATTATTAAAAACAAATATGGCAGGAAAATACACACTAGTGAAGAAGTGTAGAGAAGGGAACCATTTTGAATAGGGAAGAAAACAGAATTGAAGATCTCAATAATAATCATTAGCAGCATCAAACAAAAAACCTCAGCACAAAATTGACAGACCATGCCGCTCCATGAAAAGAAGAACATATCACAATGTAAGACCCAGCAGCTGCAAGCACAGAAAGATGGAACAGTTTAAGTGCAGATCCGGTGAAGACCGTACCACCTCGGAATTCACTACAAATACCAGACAAAATGGAGAACCGCCTTTCGAAGCTTGAGAATCTCCAGATTGTAGTGCAAGCACAAACATGGCCAAGAAACAGGGTACACAGGAATGCACACTTGACACCAACCTTCAAAATCTTCCAAGTTTTATACCTCTCAAAACAAAATCAAGCTAGCGTAATACAAGTAGAATGAATCAGGGAAAATAAGCAGCGAGAACACCAAAAGTGGAGACCATTAAAGATCCAAAATTGAGTTCCTGTCAGGTGTCCATGAGACCATAACCATCAAGAATCTCATCAATTGGGCCATTGAAGAAAATAAGCATCTGGACTACACACTAAAAATGGCAGTAGAATACAACACACACTAACGGAAAAATAACTATTTTAGTTGAAAATGTCAGAACTCATAAAAGCCTGAACCAAGGAAACCTTGACATAAATGGACAAAGACAGCCGCTCCATGAAAAGAATATTTCATAGCTCTGTAAGATGCAAGTACAAAAAGAAGGGTCCAATCAAGTCCAAAGCTGACGAAACCCATATCATCCAAGAAATCACTAGAGACGCCATATAGACAAGATTTAAAACCCCCTTTTTGTTGAAGCTCTGACCAATATATCCAAATTGCAATGCAAGAACCAAAAAGATCAAGAGGGTACAGAGATACCATACTGGATATCAACCTTTGAAATCTCCAAATCTTAACCTCTATTACTGTCACCACATATTCTACACATCCATCCAAACAAAAAAAAGTTGTGATAACCAAAAGAAGATGGCAGCAAAGAACATATATAACTAGAGCAGAAGTAGAAGAGCACTTTATGGCACGCTCAAATTTAAAGATCCAGAATTGGCAGAGTACTTATCAAGTGTCCATAGCCATGGGAGATCTCATCAATTGGATCATCGAAGAGCATAGTGCCTGGAAAAATTTCACGGCAGCAGAACACAACACAGACTGGTGGAAAATATTATTTTATATGTAAATAAATAATATATAAAATATAGAAGATATACTAAATTGTGTATTTTAAGTTGGGGGTATAATAGTAATTTCACATTCAAGTTAGGGAGTTCAAGGTAGTATAGATAGATAGATAGATAGATAGATAGATAGATAGATATAGATAGATAGATTAGTCTGAAAATTGTAGTGACTGGTGCAGATGCTGCACCCAATAAACCAGAAATAGAATGAAATAACCATGTATTGTAACCCACTGACATGTAAAATATTAAGTTAAACTAACTACTATAAGAGCACCACTTTGAAGAGAGTGTGGTGAGAAAAGAGAATATACTGATTAGAGAAGAGAACCGAACACTGTAAGGAGCTTGAACCAAACGAAACCTTAACAAAAACCCAACAAACAAGGCTGCTCCACGAAAAGAAGAAATTAGATCTTTAAGAACACAGCTGCAAGAACAAAAAGAACAGTTAAATGCAAAGATTTAGAACCCCCCCCCCCCCTCCCCCCCACCCCTAAAAGCCCTAACGATATCCAGGTTGCAGTGCAAGCACCTAAACGACCAGCTTACTGAACACTAAGTTTTTAAATTTCCAAATCTAATCCTCCAATACTGTTCACTATGTGGTATATACATCCTTCCAACAGACAAAACTCAAACTGGTGTGATGAGCAAAAAGAAAATGGAAGTAGAGAAGATAAGCAGCAAGAACACAAAAGGTAGATGATCGAAAGATCCAGAACTGAGCGAGTACTTACCAGAGATCCACACCATAAGAGAACTCATCAGTTGGATCATCGCAAAACATAAGAATCTGGACTAAAAGCTGAAAATGCACTTGTGGAGAGAGTTATCATAATTGAAAACTTCCTCTTAACAGCACTTCCGACAACGAGATAAGGGGAGCTCTATGACTAGGGAAGAAAAAGTAATCGAAGAGTTAGATACTAATACAAAGCCTGAACTAAGGAAAACTTCAACGCTAAAACAAACAGGGCTTCTCCATGAAAGGAAGACTTCACTGATCTTGAAAGATCCAACGGCAGCAAACACAAAAAGAAGGGAACAGTTAGAATTGAAGCTACGAAACCCATGCAACATAGGAGAGATCACTAGAGGTGCCAGACAAGATTGAGTAACTCCCTTGCCAGTGCCTGGTGATATCCAAATTTCAGTGCAAGCGCAAGCACCAAAATGGCAGAGAAACAGGGTGCACAAGGGAAGGTTCGAAATTACCAAATCTGATCCCCTCATGGTCTCCATGTGGTCTACAAACATGCATCCAAACAAACAAAATCAAGTGGCAAGATACACATAAGAAAATAGAAACTGAGAAGATAATTAGCACGAACACCGAAATAGGAGAGGCTCCTCAGACCATAAGAAGATCTAAAATTGAGTTTGGGTACTTCTAAGGTGTCCATAACAATCAGGGATCTCATCATCATTTTGATAAATCCAAGAAATAAGCATCTAGTCTAAAAACTGCATGGCAGCAGAGTACAACACACAATAGTGGAAAATATTATCATTCTTGAGAACTCCCACACAACAGTAGGTTTTGACAAAGAGAAAAGGGACCTGCTGATTAGGAAGAAATCTGAGTTGAAATTCATGCTCTGGAAGACCCAACCGTTACATGCACAAAAAGAACGTAACAGGTAAGTGGAAAATACCACGCACGAGAGATCACTAGAGATGCCAAACAAGATAAGATTGCAAAATGCCCTGTTCTTGATGCCTGGTGATATCCAATAAACAGATTGCAGTGCAAGCACCAAAAGAAACATGGTCAACAGAGCGATGCACACCCAAACCAAACTATAAAATCTCCAAATCTTATCCTCTTACTACCACCATATAGCCTACAGACATTCATCCAACCAAACTACATCAACTGGTAGGCCAAATGAAATCAGAGAAGGTAAGTAGCGAGAACACGAGAAGTACAGGAATGTGTTACAGGGCCATCAAAAGAACATGATTGGGTTTGAATAAACTTATCAAGTGTTTTCCATAACCATGGAAATCTCATCAGTTGGATCACGAAAGAACATAAGCATCCGGATTATTAAAAAACAAATATCGCAACAAAATACACACTACTGAAGCAGTGCTGACAAGAGAGAAGTGAACCATTCTGATTAGGGAAGAAAACTGAATTGAAGATCTCAATCCTTAGAGCATCAAACAATAAACCTCAACACTAAATTGACAGATGATACCGCTCCATGAAAAGAAGAATCCATCGCTCTGTAAGACCCAGCAGATGCAAGCACAGAAAGAATGGAACAGTTCAAGTGCAAATCTGGCGAAGACCATACCACCACGGAATTCACTACAAATTCCAGACAAAATTGAGAGCCGCCTTCTTTTAAAGCTTGAATATCTCCAAATTGAAGTGCAAGCACCTACATGGCCAAGAAACATGGTGCAGAGAAATGCCCACAGGCCACCAACCTTCAAAATTTTCCAAGTTTATTCCTCTCAACTGTCATAACACATCCACATTCAACAAACAAGATCACGCTAGCATAATACATGAAAAATGAAGCAGAGAAGATAAGCAGCAAGAACACAAAAAGACAGGACCAGTTTAGGAGGTTTTCAAAAGATCCAAAATTCAGTACTTCACAGGTGTCCTGTGTCCTGTGTCCATGAGACCATAACCACCAGGAATCTCATCAATTGGATCATCGAAGAAAATAAGCATCTGGACTAAACACTAAAAATGACAGTAGAATACAACACAAACTAACGGAAAAAAAACTATTTTATTTGAAAATGTCGGAACTCATAAAAGCCTGAACCTCGGAAACCTCGTTATAAAAGGACAAAGAAAGCCGCTCCATGAAAAGAATAATTCATTGCTCTGTAAGACCCAATGGCTGCAAGTACAAAAATATGGGTACAATCAAGTCCAAAGCAGACGAAACCCATTTCATCTACGAAATCACTAGAGACACCATATAGACAGAGATTTAAAACCCCTCTTTTTGTTGAAGCCCTGACCAATATATCCAAATTGCAGTGTAAGAACCAAAAAGATTAAGAGGGTACAGAGATACCATACTCCGTATCAACCTTTGAAAACTCCAAATCTTAACATCTATTGCTGTCACCACATAGTCTACACATCCATCCAAACAAAAATACAAGTTGTGATAACCAAAAGAAGATGGCAGCAAAGAACACATATAACTAGAAGACTAGAAGTAGAGGAGCACTTTATGGCACGTTCAAATGAAAGATCCAGAATTGGCAGAGTACTTATCAAGTGTCCATAGCCATAGGAGATCTCATCAATTGGATCATCGAAGAACATAATGCCTGGATTAAAATTTCACGGCAGCAGAACACAACACAGACTGGTGAAAAATATTATTTTAGTCGAGAAAGTACCATACAACAGTAGTATTGATACAGAAAAGAGAGCCATAAGGGAAGAAAACTGAATGGAAAATCTCGATACACATAAAAGACTTAAAACTTAAGAAACCTCAACACAAAGAGGTCAAACACAGCCGCTCCATGAAAAGAATAATTCACTGCCCTATAACCAATGGGTACAAGAACAAAAAGAAGGGAACAGTTAAGGTGCAAATCTCACAAACCGCAATCTTAACCTCTATTACTGTCACCATATGTTCTACACATCCATCCAAACAAAAAAGACAAGTTGTGATAACCAAATTATTTGTAGCTAGAAGACCAGATTTAGGGGAGCATTTATGGCACTGTCTAAAGACAATATCCAGAATTGGCTTGAGTACTTATCAAGTGTCTATAGCCATAGGAGATCTCATCATGGCTTGAGTACTTATCAAGTGTCCATAGCCATAGGAGACTTCATCAATTGGATCATCGAAGAACATAGTGTCCGGTTTAAAATCATCACGGTAGCAGAACAACAACACACACTAGTGAAACATATTATCTTACTCGAGAAACTTCTGAAGAAAACTGAATGGACAATACGATACTCATAAAAGACTTAATGCTTAAGAAACCTCAACACAATAGGTCAAACACGGCCGCTCCATGAAAATAATAATTCACTGCCCTGTAACCAATGGGTGCAAGAATAAAAAGAAGGGAACAGTTAAGGTTCAAACCTCACAAACCGCAATCTTAACCTCTATTACTGTCACCATATAGTCTACACATCTATCCAAACAAAAAACACAAGTCGTGATAACCAAATTATCTGTAGCTAGAAGACCAGATGTAGGGGAACATTTTTGGCGCAGTCTGAAGAAAATATCTAGAATTGGCTTGAGTACTTTTGAACTGTCCATAGCCATAGAAGACCTCATCAATTGGATCATCGAAGAACATAGTGTCCGGTTTAAAAACATCACAGCAGCAGAACAACGACACACACTAGTGAAAAATATTATCTTACTCGAGAAACTTCCGAAGAAAACAGAATCGAAAATCTTGATAATCTTAAAAACTTGAACTAAAGAAACCTCAACACAAACGAACAAACACGACCACTCCATGGAAAGAATAATTTACTTCCCCGTAACTAATGGCTGCATGAACAGAAAGAACGGAACAGTTAGGAGAAAATCTGACGAACCCCAAATCACCAAAGTAATCACTAGAGATGGCCATAGACGAGACTGAAAACCCCCTTTAGTCAAAGCTCGGACAGTATCAAAATTGATGTGCAGGCACCAAAAAGACCAAAAGGTGGCAGAGGATCACATGTTGGTAATCAAGCTTTCAAATTTCCAAATCTGAGCGTCCATAACAGTGTCACCACATTGCCTACTACACATCCATCCAACCAAAAAAAACCAGTGTGACAACGAAAAATATATAGAAGAAGAGAAGATACTTAGCTATAAAATAAAAGTAAAGTAGTATTTTACGCCACTATCAAATGAGATATAGAATTGGCCGAGTACTTATCAAGTTTCCATAGCCATAGAAGACCTCATCAATTGGATGATCGAAGAAGATAAGCGTCTGGACTAAACAACATGACAGCAGAATACAACACAAGCCGGTGAAAAATAATGTCCTAATTGAGAAACTTCCATATAACACTAGTTTTGAAAGAGATTTTACAAAGACAAATGGCCACTAGGGAAGAAAATAGAATCAAAAATCTCCATACTCATAAAATGACTAAAGAAACCTCAACGCAAATGGACAAAACTCGGCCGCTCCATGAAAAGAAGAATTCATGGCCCTGTAAGCAATGGTTGCAAGAACAAAGAAAGGAACAGTTCAGAGCAAACCTGACGAACCCCAAACCATCTAAGCAATCACAAGGGATGCCATAGACAAGACTAAAAATCCCCTTTTGTCAAAGCACAGACAATATTCAAATTGCAATGCAAACACCAAAAAGACCAAAAGGTGGCAAAGGATCACATGTGTGTAAACCAAGCTTTGAAATTTCCAATCTGCACGTCCATAACAGTGTCCCCACATCGTCTACACATCCATACAACCAAAAAAAACTAGTGTGATAACAAAAAAAATGAAAGCAGAAAAGATAAGTAGCTAAATGAACAAAAGTTGAGAAGTATATTACGCCACTATCAGAATATTTTACGCCACGACCGGAAGATCTAGAACTGGTCAAGTACTTATCAGGTATCCATAGCCATAAGAGATAAGAGACCTCATCACCATAAGAGACCTTATTAAATGGATCACCATAAAAACATAAGCATCTGAACTAAGAATTTCATGGCAGCAGTATACAACACACATTGGTGAAAATAATGTCCTAATGGAGAAACTACCATATAACAGTAGTTATGAGAAAGACGAAGGAGTCAATAGGGAAGAAAAATTGAAAATTATCTATACTCGTAAAAGACTGACTAACAAGACCTCAACACAGATGGACAAATAAGGTACCTTCATGAAAAGAAGAATTCACTGCTTTGTAAGACCCAATGGCTGCAAGCAAAGGAATGAAGGGAAGAGTTATGTGCAAAGCTGACAATACCCACTGGAAAATGCCACAGACAAGATTGAAAAAACCCTCTCTCGAAGCCTAATAATATTCAGATTGCAATGCAAGCGGCAAAGAAACAAGACTGGAAAACCCCTCTATCGAAGCCTGATGATATTCAGATTGTAATGCAAGAACAACAATGTCAAGGAAACAACGTGCAACCTTTGACCGGGCTGTCAAAAGACTGGGCATCAACCTTCAAAATTTTCCAAAGATTAGTCCTCTCAACTGTCATCCATCCAACAAACAAAATCAAGCTGGGTTGATGCAAGAAAAAGGAAGAAGAGAAGTTAAGGCAGAGAGAACACCAAAAGAGAGGGTCTAACCGGGACCCACTTGACTGGGCTGTTAAAATATCCAAGATTGAGTTTCGAGTATTTACCAGGTGTCGATAAGACCATATACCGATAAACCACCAGGAATCTCATCAACTGGATCATCGAAGAACATATGCATCTAGACTAAAAACGAGAAACGGCAGTAGAATACAACACACGTGAGTGCAAGAGAAACTATTTTAGCTGGCAAGTTCCATACATCAACAATTTTTGACAACGAGAGGAGGGACCACTCTGATTGGGGGAAAAAACTGAAATGAGTATTGAGTATCTCAGTACTCATTAAACCTCAACACAAATGGCCAAAAAAAGCCTCCTCCATGAAAAGAATAAATCACTGCTCTGTAAAACCCAACTGCAAGCACAAAAAGAAGGGACCAGTTATGTGTGGACAAAACCCATATCACTAAGAAATCACTAGAGATGCAAGAGACAAGATTGAGAACCCCCATTTTTATTGAAGCCTAACAATATCCATCGCCATGTGGTTTACACATTCATTAACCAAGAAGACCAAGAAACAAGGTGCACAGGGAAACGGCGAGAAGATAAGTAGCAGAGAGCACTTTACAACACTATCAAAGATCCAGAATTGACTTTTGACTTCATCTGGTGCCCATAACACAATAAAAGACACCAGAATCATCAAAGAACACGAGCATTTGAACTAATAACCAAAACTAACTGGCAGCAGAACACACTATACACACTTATGAAAAGAATTATCATAGTTGAAAACTTCCATATCGTACAAGTTTTGAACAAAGCTTTAAGATACTGAAAAATCCAATACCTTTAGTCGCAGACCTGGGAACTGCTGGATCTTTCCCAACCACAAATACCGAAGCAAGACACTTGTTTCTGTAGAACCACTTGCACCTAGAGATGCACATCTATGTATTCCTGACCAAACCAAATAATAAGGTAAAGAAGTTGATGCGATGAGACACATGATTAGCATCAAAATTAACATTAAGATGGAAGTCAAGATATCAAATCCAAACTGATAGCTCCATATGGTTGTGACACACAGGCCTAGAATAGAAGATCCATGCCTAGAGAGCCAAATTTCCAATTCTACTCGTGTTCTGATTCAACAAAAGGAAACTGCGAGGTTTCAGAGTAGTTAACAGGGTGACACCAACACATGAATTCTCACAACAAATACCTCAGAATTAACATTGATACCAAGGTAACAGCAAGTGTAGTAGGAGAATCAGTCTCCAATCATCATTACCCATACCTGATCAAACGAACAACAATAATTAATCAATAAATTAGCCAAAAAAAACAGAACTAATTGCAAACTAATCAATAAATTAGCCAAAAAAAGGAACTAATTGCAAACTGAATCACACTAAAAGGTCAAGAAGTCCCGAAACCCCTAACATTCCTTCTCTACAGAGATGATCAAAGAGTTGCAAATCAGAAACCTAACCAATCGCTCCCCAAATATTAATATCTTTTAAAACCAAGTTTCAGAAGTATAATTCTGAGATGGCCAAGAAATCAAAAACCCAGCCAATGGCTCCCCAAACGAAGGCATCATATACAAAAATTACCCATATCTTGATCAAACAATAATTACTCATGTGTTGATCAACAACAATTACCCATCATCCTGATCAACAATAGTTACCCGCTGTCTTGATCGTAAATAATTACCCAGATTAACAATAACGGTAAGGCACAATAAATTACTCAGTATCTTGACCAAACAATAGCTACCCACAATCTTGATCAATAATAATTACTAGTATCTTGATCAAACAATAACTATCCATTATCTTGATCATAAAATATTCAGCCAGTATCTTGATCAACGATAGTTACCCAGATCAAGAATAACAATAAGGCAATGTAATTACCCATATCTTGATCAACAAAAGTCACCCATATGAAGAAGGAAACACTGCGTATACCCTCAAAAACTCCAAATCAACGAAACTAAAGCCAAAACAAACCAGGATGGATTAATTGCCTTCCCAGCAAGTTTATTTATAGGGTTGAGGGGATAAGAACGTTGCTCGGATGTATTTGGACCGGTCGGTGCTTTTGATGATTTGACACGAAAGGCGTCTATTCCATTTTTAATTTGTGCAAACTTTTTCATTGGGATGGAGGGAGTATATAATAGTTAAATATATTGGTTTTCAAAAATGCAAGTTTATTCTTGCTAAAATAAAGAAATTAAAACACATATTAATTCTCTCGTCACATATAAAGTAAAAACAACGGCTAAAAGTATAACAAGAATATTTGAATGCTAAATTAAAATATAACATGTCGGAATAATAATATATGTGTCTAAAATTTCATATACAATGATACATAAATATTGTGCATTACAATAAATTTGTGTTGAACTTTATTTAGTGAAGTTGATGTTACTGGCTAATCGAACTCTAGACGCCAATAGCTCTAGGTACTTTCCATCCTCTCAAATTGTTGCTTTCTCTTCAAGAACAAGAAAGAAGATGAAATTAATTAATAAATTAAAATTATGCAAGAGCCTATAAAAATGGTGAGTAAGAATTCAAGAATCCTTTCTTGCCTGTTTATAGCTATTTTTCAATTTGCATTCCTTGAACCTTTTCTTTCATTAGTCTACATTTAATTATTCAATGCAACTCTTCCTATTCTCCAAACTATTTATTTCTCCTAATTAATTAGTCTACATTTAATTATTCAATGCAACTCTTCCTATTCTCCAAACTATTTAGCAATGAATAGTGTTGACACCCAATTTTGGCCTAACATTTTCAAAATTCGTAACTTTAAAGTTTTATTCATTTAATAGTTCAAAATACATTTTTTATAATTTTAAATAAGTTTATCGATATTTATCATTATTTGTCAAAATTCCAGGATTTTTTATCAATTAATTTTAATTACATATATTTTGTTACAGCCGGTTGACTACGTTCAAATATTTATTCATTTTGATTAAATCGTTATTTCTGCTAAATTGCATTGTTCACATGTAGTTAGTTACATTTGTTATATTTTTTTTAATATTCATTTTATTCGTTACATTTGTTATTATTCATTTTTGATATTTTGCACAGTCTAGAAATTCATTCAAATACGGATAACTTTTCATACGCAAATATTTTATTAAGCTAGTGGTTTTAGCTCATGGTTTTAAGATAGTGGTATTGTACTATTGGTGGTTTTCAATTTCCTATTTAAAGAATAGCTTGGTCATTAAGTTAGAGGGTGGTGGATAAAATTTAGGGGTAATTTTCAGTGACAAATCACCGGAGTTCCACCGGAATCCGACGAGTCCACCACCCAAAGACCCCAATCAGATTCAAACTCATTTTTTCCCCTCTCTTTCTCGTTGCTGCCAGCAGATTGGAAACAACCATCCAAGCTTCTTTTTCCATCTCAAACAACCAGACCACCCCAACTGATTCCACTCCCTCATCATTTTTCTCCGACCAAACAGCCATTCTTCTCAAACCAAACAGCTTCCAAAAACCTGCCTGAAACCAGCGAGCTCGAGCTTACGCAAGCCACCTCCGTTTCTTACCTTTTCCATCGGAAAACGCCACCAAACCAGACCACTACTCAACACCTCTCTTCTCTCCGACTAGACCCACACCTCCATTTTTCCGACCCCCAAGCAGACCCCATTTTCCATTTCTTCTCCAATCAAAACCCACCTGAAACAGCTGCTCAACCAGAGCAACCACCGGACCCAAACAACAACAACAACTCACGCTGCCAAATACAACTCCGGAACCACCGGAAACAACCCCATTTTCCCCTTCTTCTCCATCGCTCCAACTAGTAAACCCATCTACCCATTTGTTCCTGGTAAACTCCCACCAACGAACTTCCTTTCACAGCGAAGAACGACAACCATCAGTAGCTCCGGCGAGGAGCTTTAGCTCCAATGAATCGGAGGAAATAAGACCACGCTACCACACCCATTCCCCTTCCCCTTTCACATTTTCTTCTTATTTTTACAGGTGTTTATGCTCAAAGTCGGTGAGCTCTGACAGAAACATTAGTCCGAACATCCACGCCGCTTCAAACTCCGGCAACCGAAAAGCTCTCGCCACCAACAATAACAACAGGGAGCTCTGAGCCTCATGCCGGCAACTCTTCTTCGTGAGTTTGTCTTTTTATTTGCTTTGCTTCTAATGATTTTTTTTTTTTGTTGTTATACATATGGATTCATTTATTGTTCATAGATTTGGATAGAAAAATTATGCTTCTGTTTAGGTTAGCTTTGTTTGGATATATAGATTTATGCGATTGTTTAGTTTTTTCTCCATTTCTATCATTATTGTGAATTTGTGTTTGTTTCTATTTTAAATTGACAGATTGTTCTATTTTGTTACTGTTTCTTTATGTTTTTCTATGAATTTTGTTATTATTTTTAGTTCATTACTTTCTTTTAATAGTTATTCTATTTTATTTTAATTACAGTTGGTGTTGATTATTTTCATTACCTTTTATTTTATTCTATTGTTAATATTTATATGCTTGAGACAAATTGTACATTAGTTTAAAAAGTTTTGTTAAGAATTATCTAGTAATACTTTTCACTGCAATTTGTATGTCACTATCTTGGAATGTTATTTTTGTTATATTACTAAACTTGTTTGAACATATGTTTTAAGTTAAAATTGGCCAATGAAAAAATCTCTCCGTCGGTTTTGGAGGCCCCCCCATTTTTAAAAGACGGAAATTTAGTTTAAGTTCATATCTTTGTATGTTAAAATTGGCCGATGAAGAAATTACTGTCGATTTCCAAGGCCTCCCATGTTAATAAGACGGGTTTATATTTTTAAGTTATTATCTAATTCATTTATTTTTATTCATATGTATTTATTACTAATACTTTTACTAAGTGTCTTTACAGGTACCCGGAGTTGCTTCCCATTGAAGCTATTCGAATGAAGTTTGAATTATACTCTTTATTCATTATTTTGTATATATTGACGTTAGGCAAACTTAGGCCGTTTATTATATTATTGTTTTATTTTATTACTTGTGTATATTGCATGTTTGTTTTACTTGTATATTTGTTTTTATCTCCTCCTCAATTTGAAAAAAATGAATTCAATCGGGACCCACAGTTGTGGATTTCGAAGGATGCCTAACACCTTCCCTTCGGAATAACTTGAACCCTTACCTAGAATCTAATGGTTTCGGAGACATTTTTTAATTGGTTTCCTAGTTTTTCCTAAAATTAGGTGGCGACTCCTTTAAAACTCTTATTTTCTTGAAATTCTTTTAAAATTGACTTAATTGTTTATTTTTCGAGCCACCGCGACGTTTCGCCCTATTTGAATAGAGTAGGGATGCAAACACATATATTATAAATGAATTACCAAAATTATTTTGATTGGTATCACTAAGAAGGGATATGTCTCCAATTTTTATTATAAATGTATTGTTTATGAGTTTAATTCAATTTTAATATAATTATGAAACAAATATAATTCAATTGTAATACAATTGAGAGACAATTTCAAAAACTCCAAGCTTTAATATGATATTTCTCCTAAAATCAATGCTAAACTTAACCAATCTTTCTTAAAATTGAGATATAAACTCCAAACGTTATTTTCAATTATTTGGAAGAACAACTAATCCAAACTAATCACAAATATGTAAAACTCAAATAATGAATTTAAAGCTTGAAGCATTATAATGACCATCAATGGTGAACCCTTGTTGCGGTAACTTTAGAGATTTGGAATCTCTGATAGCGCACACAAATTTCTGGGTCTTTGTATTTTTCTGCTCGTCATTTTCTTTTTGGATGAAAATGAAGAAACAGGGTTGAAAATTGATTTAAAGATATGAATATTTAAAGATAGTTATTTGGGTGAAAATTTTGAAGAAGAGAAGGAGAAATTATAGGAAAAATGATAGAGAATGAGAGGCGGACAAATAGAGAAGATGGGTCCTTTGGACTGTTGTACTATTTTAATTCTAAAAAAAATGTTAAATTTAGTTAAGAAAATTCTATTGACAATAGATGGTAATATTTTCTTAATATAGTATGCTCAGGTGATTTACCCTTTAAATAGGATTAAATAAAGATGCTTCAGATTTTTTTGAAAAAGAAAAATCTATTTTTTTCAAACCTTTCAAGATAATATTTCAAATACATATTACCTCTGTATTAAGAGTTTCAAAATCACTATGCACGAAGGGATTTTTTTTTCTCTTTAGTATATCATATTTTATTTTATTTTAATCATACGTGTGTTGGTTGATAATTTCGTTTACTTATACACAAGCGGAAGAAAAAAAAGGACTAATAAAGGAAAAGTTTCCAAAACAGTTGTGGTAATCCCTTTCCCATAATAGGAAAAAAGTTGTGGTAATCCCTTTCCCATAAGAACAATGACTTTTTATTTATTCTATATAACTCGCACAAACAAAATGCATTCAAGTTTGGTCTATAAGTGTAACACCATGTATCCTAGGACTACCAAAAATGCAGATTTCAAAAGTTGCAGGTGCCACCAACGGGCACCATCCACGGACCGTAGGATGACCCACGGTCCGTCCTGGTGGTCCGTGGATGGCCACCTACAACCCTCCTAGAAACTCCAACAAAAACTATTCTAAGGCATGAACCACAGTCGGACAGGACGGATCGTGGATCAGTCCACGGACCGCCGATCCGTTTGTAGGTCGAGATCCTCAGGACCCGTCAGATGCTGGTCTCTGAAGTCGATCGACAGACTGACAGAATGGACCGTGGATCAGTCCACAGACCGTCGATCCTTCCGTAGGTCGAGACCCTTAGAACACCCAGAACCCATCCTCTGAAGTTGATCGACGGACTGACAAGAAGGATCGTCGATCAGTCCTGTCGGCGGCTTCAGCAGATTTTAAGTCAGGGGTCGTTTGGTCTTTTCCTTATGTGTTGGACTCTCAAACTACGTCGTTTAACCCCTAAACTATGTGGTTTTGGTCAGTTTTAGCCTAGTAAATTAATTAGGACTTACCCTAATCAATTATTCATCAAAAATTCATCAAACTTAGAGCAAAACAGAGGAGAAATTCGACCAAGCCCTAGTTCAAGAACACAACGAGTTTTCATCAGTTCCAGCCCCGAAATAGATAGATTTCTCCATGGAATTCGTCACCAGGTACGTGGGATTTTACTATTGGGTTCCTTTCACCCATTAGGTCCCTAGAATTCAGTCAGATTCTTGATTCCCTTCATATTATCTAGACCTAGGGTTTCTAGAATTTCAGCAGATCATTATGAATTAGTTAATTTAATGTTCCTAATCAGATTATCATGATTTCAGTATTGTTTTGCGTAGATGCTTTCGTAAACTCAGAACCCTAGATATGTAGTTCTTTTAGTTCATGAATTACACATGTTAGGTCAGTTATTTCAGATATACATACCTCAGATTCGAATGTTTCATTATCAGTACATTAATGTTGCATTCTCATATTTTGCATGTCAGTATTTTGAGCTATCAGGTATTATAGAAATTCAGTCATAATGTGTTATTTACATAATCAGTTGGGAGTAGACTTAATACCGAGTTAGACTAGGGTCAGTCACCCTCAAGTCCCATAACTATGTGCCCCATAGGTTGTAAGTCCCCTCTGTGGGCATCATTTTAGTGATCACGCCAGTCATGCCATTATACCTCTAGCAGGGTATATTGGGTCCTCTCGATGGGGCGTATACATCGGACTCCACATTTAGCTCATGTGGTTTTATGTCGGTTACTAGTAGCTCCCTCACAGTCAGATTCTATTGCATTGACCATGTTATCAGTTATAGTCAGATTTCACTCTCAGCATGTTATAAACTTGGTCATTGCATTCAGTTAGTTCATGTTCAGTATTTCCAGTATAGTATCATGCTTATCTTATATCATTTCTCAATTATATGTTTTGTTTAGTTATGTTTATATTGTTCAGCTTTACTTTATCATGCATGCTCAGTACCTTTCAAGTACTGACGCATACTCTGCGCTACATCTTCTCGTGATGTAGGTCCAGGTTCTCAGCTTCCAGATCACACATAGATCGGTTTCCGATCTTCAGTTCAGCAGCATCAGTGGTGAATCCTCATTCTTCGAGGATGATTGACATGATTATCTTTCTACTTTCAGTTTTTAGTTTCAGTTTTTGCTAGATTTAGCTGAGGCATATCCCAGCATCTCTAGTTAGTTAGAGGCTTTATTTCAGACATAGTTAGAACCAGTTTTAGATTTGAGTTTGATATTTCAGTTGTCGTTAAACTCTCAGATTATATATCCAGATTTAGAATGGGTATTCCTCATCACTTTCAGTTTATCTCATGTTTTACGCTTCCGCATAGAATTATCTTATTTCAATTATCATAGTATGCTTATGTTATGCCAACATGGTTAGCTTGGGGTCACTCATGATCCTAGGTCTCGTACCCTCGTCCTGGGGGTATCTCGGGGCGTGACAAACTTGGTATCAGAGCACTAGGTTTAAGAGTCCTAGGATGTCTGAAAAGCCACACTAAGTAGAGTCTTTTTCATGGGTGTGAAGTGCACCACATCTAATGAGAGGGAGGCTACGAAGTGTTTTAGCAAAACTCCATTTTCTTGTTACTCTTATCATGCGTAAGGTATGATCTAATTCCTCATTCTAACTCGACGTTATGTGTTTCAGTGATCATGCCTCCTCGTAGAGCTTACCCCAGGAATACTAATGCACGCAATGCTAAGGCAGCTCATCCAACCCCAGATTAGGAAGTTTCGAATGCAGAGTTTTGGAATGCCATTTAGCTTTTGGCTCAGAGTGTGACCAACCAGAACAACCAGCATGATCTAGTTCCTACTAATAGAAATGGTGGATCAGTGACAGCTAGGGTTTGAGATTTTCTTAGGATGAATCTGCCTAAGTTTTTAGGGTCACAAATTGTTGAGGACCCATAGAATTTCATTGATGAGGTTAAGAAAATCTTTGGAGTGATGCAAGTGACTGGTAGTGATAGGGTGGAATTGACATCCTCCCAGTTTAAGGATATGTCTCACATATGGTTCACTCAGTGGAAAGACAACAGGGGCTACTTTGTCTTTTGTAACTCCTTATATACCAGTCAACTTCGATATTAGTCTAGAAACTCTCTCAGAACCCTTTTCAGTCTCTACTCCAGTCGGTGACCCAGTTATAGCTAGACCGGTATACAGAAATTGCCCTTGTCACAGTCTCCCAGAAATTCACCTCAGCAGATCTTGTAGAGTTAGAAATGGTAGACTTTGATATCATTTTAGGCATGGATTGGTTACATTCCTGTTATGCCTCAGTCGATTGTAGAACTCGGATTGTTCATTTTTAGTTTCAGACGAACCAATCTTAGAATGGAAGGGTAGTAGCTTAGCGCCTATGGGTTGATTTATTTCTTACCTTAAGGCTAGAAAGATGATCTCTAAGGGTTATCTCTATCATCTAGTTTGGGTTAAGTATTCAAGCTCTGAAACCCCAACTCTTGAGTCAGTTCCAGTAGTAATGAGTGACCAGAAGTGTTTCCAGAAGATCTTCCCGGAGTTCCTCCCGAAAGGGAAATCGACTTTGGAATTGATCTCCTTCTAGATACCCAACCTATTTTTATTCCTTCTTACAGAATGGCTCCAACTGAGCTTAAGGAATTGAAAGAGCAGTTGAAAGACCTTCTAGATAAGGGCTTCATCAGACCTAGTATTTCCCCATGGGGTGCACCAGTGTTGTTCGTGAAAAATAAAGATGGTTCTCTCAGATTGTGCATTGACTACCGGCAGTTAAACAAAGTCACAATCAAGAATAAGTACCATATCCCCAGGATTGATGACTTGTTTGACCAACTTCAGGGTACTAGTCATTTCTCAAAGATAGACCTCAGATCCGGTTATCATCAGCTTAGAGTCAGAGATAGTGACATCCCAAAAACAGCCTTCAGAACACGGTATGGTCATTATGAATTCGTAGTTATATCATTTGGACTAACCAATGCTGCTGCAATTTTCATGGATATGATGAACAGAGTGTTCAAGTAGTATTTGGACTTATTCGTTATCGTCTTTATTGATGATATCCTCATTTACTCTAGGAATGAGGAAGAACATGCGACTCATTTGAGGGTTGTCCTGCAAACTCTCAAAGATCGCCAGTTATTCGCTAAGTTTAGCAAATGTGAGGTTTGGTTGCAATCCGTTGCTTTCCTTGGGCATATTGTGTCTAGTGAAGGAATTTGAGTGAATTCTCAGAAAATAGAAGCAGTGAAACAATGGCCCAGACCTACCTCTCCGATGAATATCAGAAGTTTCTTGGTATAGCGGGTTATTATAGAAGGTTCGTGGAAGGATTTTCATCCATAGCCTCTCCATTGACTAAGTTGACTCAGAAAAAGGTTAAGTTACAGTGGTCATATGATTGTGAGAAAAGCTTCATAGAACTGAAAACTAGGTTGACTACAACTCCCGTTTTGACTCTACCAGAGGGTTCAGACGGTTATGTTATCTATTGTGATGCATCCAGAGTCGGCCTAGGTTGTGTGTTGATGCAGCGAGGTAAGGTTATAGCTTATGCTTCTAGACAGCTTAAGGTGTATGAGAAGAACAATCCAACGCATGACCTCGAGCTTGCAGGAGTGGTGTTTGCAGTTAATATTGGGAGACATTACTTGTACGGTGTTCACAGACCATAAGAGCCTTCAGTATGTGTTCACCCAGAAAGAGTTGAATCTTCGCCAGGGGAGATGGCTTGAGTTTCTCAAGGATTATGATATGAGTGTGCATTACCATCCTAGTAAGGCCAATGTAGTAGCAGATGCTCTTAGTAGACTATCTATGGGTAGTGTAGCACATGTTGAGGAAGAAAGAAAGGAACTAGCAAAGGATGTTCACAGACTTGCTCGCTTAGGAATTCTTCTTATGAGCATATCATATGGTGGTGTAACAGTTCAGAATGGGTCAGAATATTCATTGGTAGTGGAGGTTAAGGAAAAGCAAGACAGTGATCCGATATTGCTTCAACTAAAGGGTGTAGTCCATCAGCAGAGAGTTGAGGTTTTCTTCCAAGGGGGAGACGGTGTGCTTCGCTATCAGGGTCCATTATGTGTTCCTGAGGTGGGTGAGTTGAGACAGCAGATTCTTGCAGAAGCCCATAACTCCAGATATTCTATTCATCCATGCGCCACTAAGATGTACTGTGATTTGCGGGAAGTCTTTTGGTGGAATGGTATGAAAAGGGATATATAGCGGATTTCGTGGCTGAGTGCCCTAATTGCCAGCAAGTGAAGGTAGAACATCAGAAACCAGGAGGTATGACTCAAGAGATCAACATTCCTACTTGAAAGTGGGAAGTGATCAACATGAACTTCATTACAGGTTTACCTCGTACTCACAGACTACATGACTCCATTTGGGTGATAGTTGATAGAGTCACTAAGTCTGCGCGCTTTTTGGCTGTTAAGACTACAAATTCCGTGGAGGACTACGCCAAGATTTACATTAATGATATAGTCAGGTTGCATGAGGTTTCTTTGTCTATCATTTCAGATAGAGGTCCTCAGTTTACCTCTCATTTCTGGAAGTCATTTCAGAAAGGTCTTGGTACTCAGTTAACCTTAGCACATCATTTCATCCACAGACAGATGGTCAGGCAGAGTATACCATTCAGACCTTAGAGGACATGTTGAGAGCTTGTGTTATCGATTTCAAGGGTAGTTGGGATGATCACCTTCCTCTTATAGAGTTCGCCTACAATAATAGTTACCTTTCCAGCATTCAGATGGCCCCTTATGAGGCATTGTATGGGAGTAGATGTAGATATCCAGTTGGTTGGTTTGAAGTAGCCTTGATAGGGCCAAATTCGGTTCATGATGCTATGGAAAAAGTACAGCTCATCAGAGATAGACTTAAGACAGCCCAGAGTCACCAAAAGTCCTATACAAATGTAAGGAGAAGGGACTTGGAGTTCCAAATTAATGATTGGGTCTTCCTGAAAGTATCACCTATGAAGGGGGTGATGAGATTTGGCAAGAAAGAGAAGCTTAGTCTCAGATATGTATGCCCTTACAAGATCTTGAAAAGGGTTGGTAAAGTGGGTTACGAGTTAGAGTTGTCAGCAGAACTAGCAGCAGTGCATCTGATGTTTTACATTTCGCTGTTGAAGAAGTGTGTGGGTGATACAGCATCCATAGTACCTTTAGAGAGTGTGGCTGTAAAGGAAAGGCTCACTTATGAGGATGTGCCAGTTGAGATTCTTGATCATCAGGTTAGAAGGTTGAGAAACAAAGAAGTCGCTTCAGTTAAGGTTTTATGGAGGAGCCGTAGAGGGAGCTACTTGGGAAGCAGAAGCAGTCATGAAGGCCAAGTATCCTCATCTATTTCCTTCCGATTCCATTCCAGCTTGAGGTAATAGTTCCTCTTCAGTTTTTCAGTCATTCATGCGCAGATTCAGTCTTAGTATCATGTTCCGTCAGTTTGTACTTGCATTTTCAGCGTATTTGCATGTCCTTGGAACTTAGTTCAGTGAGAAAGCAGTTTCTAGTAATTAGTGGCAGGGTTTGCAGCTCTTTCCCTCCCTATCCAACTAGTTTAGACTTCATTCGAGAACAAATGTTCCCAAGGGGGAGATAATGTAACACCCCGTATCCTAGAACTACCAAAAATGCAGAATTCAGAAGTTGCAGGTGCCACCAACAGGCACCACCCACGGACCGTAGGGTGACCCACGGTCCATCCTGGTGGTCCGTGGATGGCCACCTGCAACCCTCCCCAGAATCTCAGACAAAAACTATTCTAAGGCATGACCCACGGTCAGACATGATGGATCGTGGATTAGTCCACGGACTGTCGATCCGTCTGTAGGTCGAGATCCTCAGTACCCCTAAGAACCTGGTCTCTAAAGTCAATCGACGGACTCATAGAACGGATCGTGGATCAGTCCACGGACCATTGATTCATCCGTAGGTCGATACCCTCAAGACCCCTCAAAACCCATCCTCTGAAGTTGATCGACGGACTGACAGGAAGGATCGTGGATCAGTCCACAGATCTTCGATAAGTCCCGTCATTGGCTTCAGCAGATTTTAAGTCAGGGGTCATTCGGTCTTTTCCTTATGCGTTGGACTCCCAAACTACGTCGTTTAACCCCTAAAATATGTGGGTTTTGTCAGTTTTAGCCTAATAAACTAATTAGAACTTACCCTAATCAATTATTCACCAAAAATTCATCAAACTTAGAGCAAAACAGAGGAGAAAGTCGACCAACCCCTAGTTCAAGAATGCAACGAGTTTTCATCAGTTTCAACCCCGAAATCAAAAGATTTCTCCGTGGAATTCGTCACCAGGTATGTGGGATTTCACTAGTAGGTTCCTTTCACCCATTAGGTGCCTAGAATTCAGTTAGATTCTTGATTCCCTTCATATTATCTAGAACTGGGGTTTCTAGAATTTCTGCAGATCATTATGAATTAGTTACTTTAATATTCCTAATCAGATTATCATAATTTCAGTATTGTTTTGCGTAGATTCTTTCGTAAACTCAGAACCCTAGCTATGTAGTTCTTTTAGTTCATGAATTACACATGCTAGGCCAGTTATTTCAGTTATACATTCCTCAGATTCGAATGTTTCATTATCAGTACATTAATGTTGCATTCTCATATTTTGCATGTCAGTATTTTGAGCTATCAGGTATTATAGAAATTCAGTCATAATGTGTTATTTACATAATCAGTTGGGAGTAGACTTAATACCAAGTTGGACTAGGGTCAGTCACCCTCAAGTCCCAGAACTACGTTCCCCATAGGTTGTAAGTCCCCTCTGTGGGGATCATTTTAGTGATCACGCCAGTCATGCCTTTATACCTCTGGCAGGGTATATTGGGTCCTCTCGATTGGGCGTATACATCGGACTCCACATTTAGCTCATGTGGTTTTATGTCGGTTATTAGTATCTCTCACAGTCAGATTCTATTGCATTGACCATGTTATCAGTTACAGTCAAATTTCAGTCTCAGCATGTTATAAACTTGGTCATTGCATTCAGTTAGTTCATGTTCAGTATTTCCAGTATAGCATTATGCTTATCTTATATCATTGCTCAATTATATGCTTTGTTCAGTTATGTTTATATTTTTCAGCTTTACTCTATCCTGCATGCTCAGTACCTTTCAAGTACTGACGCATACTCTGCGCTACATCTTCTCGTGATATAGGTCCAGGTTCTCAACTTCCAGATCACGCCTAGATCGATTTTCGATCTTCAGTTCAGCAGCATCAGTGGTGAGTCCTCATTCTTTGAGGATGATTGACATGATTATCTTTCTACTTTCAGTCTTTAGTTTCAGTTTTTGCTAGATTTAGCTGGGGCATGTCCCAACATCTCTAGTCAGTTAGAGGCTTTATTTCAGACATAGTTAGAATCTGTTTTAGATTCGAGTTTGATATTTCAGTTGTCGTTAAACTCTCAGTTATATATCCAAATTTAGAATGGGTATTCCCTATCACTTTCAGTTTATCTCATGTTTTAAGCTTCTGCATAGAATTATCTTATTTAAGTTATCATAGTATGCTTATGTTATGCCAACAGGGTTAGCTTGGGGTCACTCGTGATCCTAGGTCCCGTGTCCGTATCCTGGGGTAGCTCGGGACGTGACAATAAGAAAGAGATAAAGCAATATCAAGTTTGGTGTATAAGGTTTTAGCTTATTAATTCGATGGACGATAAAAGTTCTCACTATAGTATTACTAGTGACATACTTCCTTCTCTTGGCGCCCTTAGTAATTGCAAAATTAAGCTCTGTTGTTACATCATCTCTCCCTCTAATCCCGTTTACAGGGCTTGGGATGCAATTTTGTTGCTTCTTGTTTTCTACACAGCATGGGCATCACCTTTTCAGTTTGGATTTCTAGAAAGACCTTAAGGACTTATTTCCATCTTAGATAACATAACTAATGTCTTTTTTGGCATTGACATTTTCCTCTCATTATTATTTGTTGCATATCTTGATAAATCAACTTACACTATGATTGATGACCCAAAGCGCATGGCGTCTTAGAAGAGTTAGTGTTATGTTTGTTGGATCGGAGAAAAACAACAAGTTCAGTTACTTTGGAGTTCGAGTAGTCAAGCTTATATGTGTCACTCTTTTTGTTGTTCATTCTGCTGGTTGCTTCTACTACTTTCTTGCTGCTCGGAAAAAAGATAGCAGGGAAACATGGCTTGCACTCGGAAATTTTCATGATATGAGTAGGAGAAGGAATATCTGGGATCTCTATGTATTGTCTATGTATTGGTCTATTACAACATTTACAACAACTGGATATGGGGATTTGCACGCGGTTGCTACAGAGGAAATGATATTCACTATGATGTACATGCTATTCGACCTTGGGTTGACTGCATATATTATTGGAAACATGATTAACTTGGTTGTCCATGGAATTAGTAAGACACATAAATTTAGGGATGATATTCAAGCTGCCTCAAGATTTGCACAAAGGAATAAGCTGCCTGTTCGGCTTGAAGAACAGATGCTAGATCACTTGTCTATGATGCACAGAACAGATTCAGAAGGTCTGCAGCAGCAAGGAACTCTTGAAACACTACCCAAAGCTATTTGAACTGCCATTTCACATCATCTATTCTATCCATTGGTGGATAAGGCCTACTTATTCCACGGGGTATCAAATGACTTGCTTTTTCAACTGGTTTCTGAGATGAAAGCCGAGTATTTCCCTCCAAAAGAGGATGTCATTTTGCAAAATGAAGCACCTACAGATCTGTACATTCTGGTTACTGGAGAAGTGGAACTTATATCACACAGGAACGAAATGGATCAGGTAGTTGGCGAGTTAAAGACGGGGGATCTTTGTGGAGAAGTTGGTATCCTTTGCTGTAAGCCTCAACTTTTTAATGTTCGAACCAAAAGAATATCCCAACTGCTACGCTTGGATCATACTTCATTTTTCAACATCATTAAAGAAAATATAAGAGACGGGACATTAATCATGAATAATCTCCTTCATCATTTGAAAGAGCAAACGGACCCAATGATGACAACAATATTAGCATATATAGAATATATACTAGTTCAAGGAATAATAGACATGCCTCTTAGCTTATGTTTTGCAGCAAAAAGAGGAGATGATCTTTTGTTGAGTGTTTACATCCCCTGAATTTTATCCACCACCCATTAACTTAATTACCAAGCTATTCTTTAAATAACAAATTGAAAACCATCAATAGTGCAATATCATTATCTTAAAATCGTGGGCCAAAACCACCGGTTAATAAAATATCTGTGTATGAAATCTTATTCATATTTAAATAAATTTCTAGACTGCACAAAATATCAAAATGAATATTAACAGATGTAACGAATAAAATGAATATTAAAAATTGTAATGAACGTAACCAATGAAATCTAAAAAATACAATTTAACAGAAATAATAATTTAATCAAAATGAACAAATATTTGAACGTAGTCAACCGGCTATGACAAAAATAATGTAATTAAAATTAAATGATAAAAAATCTTGAAATTTTGACAAATAAGGATAAATATTGATAAAGTTATTTAAAATTATAAAGAATATATTTTGAACTATTGAACAAATAAAACTTAAAAATTACGAATTTTAAAAATATTAGGCCAAAATTGGGTGTCAACAGCTGTCCCTTTCGTTGGATATGATTGATGAAAGAAATCATGGACAAAGAAAATTGACAAACCCAATTTTGGCCGAACACATGACCTTCATATAAAAGTGGTTGGAATGTGGTGGAAGTCGATCCTGGACTTGCTTCCAAAAGGTTCCACGTTGTGTTGCGTTCTTGTTGAAGTAGTTCGCATCTGTGGCCCAATTGAGAATGCATCCTCTTGGATGTTCTCGAAAAGACAAAGATAAAACTCATTATTAGAGACAAAATTAAAGAAAAAGGTAGCATCCCTTACGATATGATTAATGATGATGATTTATCGGTAGAATATAAATGCATGTCCATCGGTAGGACGAATGAAGATGATCCATCGGTAGGATGAATGAAGATGATCTATCGGTAGGATCTGAATATATGTCCATCGGTAGGACGAATGAAGATGATCCATCGGTAGGATCTGAATGTATGTCCATCGGTAGGACGAATGAAGATGATCCATCTGTAGGATCTTTGTGCAAAATAAATGCATGTCCATCGGTAGGATAAATGAGATGATCCATCGGTAGGATGTAAATGTATGTACATCGGTAGGACGAATGAAAATGATCCATCGGTAGGATCTTTGGCCAAAATAAATGCATGTCCATCGGTAGGACATATGAGAATGATCCATCAGTAGGATATAAATACATGTCCTTCGGTAGGACGAATAAAAATGATCCATCGATAGGATCAAAATGCATGTCCATCGGTAGGACGAATGAAGATGATCTATCGGTAGGATCTGAATGTATGTCCATCGGTAGGAAGAATGAAAATGATCCATCGGTAGGATCTGAATGTATATCCTCTGACTTCAACGTGGAATAGATAGGGTGCACACCCTTCACCTCCAAATAGATGCGACTTAAATGCAAATATCTTTCAACGCAAATCTCCTCCGACTTGAACGTGGAATAGATAGGGTGCACATCCTTCACCTCCGAATAGATGCGACTTAAATGCAAATATCTTTCAACGCAAGTCTCCTCCGACTTGAACGTGGAATAGATAGGGTGCACATCCTTCACCTCCGAATAGATGCGACGTAAATACAAATATCTTTCAACGCAAGTCTCCTCCGACTTGAACGCAGAATAGATAGGCTGCACATCCTTCACCTACGAATAGATGTGACTTAAATGTAAATATCTTTCAACGCAAGTCTCCTCCGACTTGAACGCGGAATAGATAGGGTGCACATCATTCACCTCCGAATAGATGTGACTTAAATGCAAAGATCTTTCAACGCAAGTCTCCTCCGACTTGAACGTGGAATAGATAGGGTACACATCCTTCACCTCCGAATAGATGTGACTTAAATGCAAATATCTTTCAACTCAAGTCTCCCCCGACTTGAACGTGGAATAGATAGGTTGCACATCCTTCACCTCCAAAGTGACTTAAATGCAAATATCTTTCAACGCAAGTCTCCTCCGACTTGCACGCGGAATAGATAGGGTGCACATCCTTCACCTCCAAAGCAACTTAAATGCAAATATCTTTCAACGCAAGTCTCCTCCGACTTGAACGCGGAATAGATAGGGTGCACATCCTTCACCTCCGAATATATGTGACTTAAATGCAAATATCTTTCAATGCAAGTCTCTACCGACTTGAACGCGGAATAGATAGGGTGCACATCCTTCACCTCTGAATAGATGCAACTTAAATGCAAATATCTTTCAACGCAAGTCTACTCCGACTTGAACATGGAATAGATAGGGTGCACATCAGTCACCTCCAAATAAATGTGACTTAAATGCAATTATATTTCAACGCAAGTCTCCTCCAACTTGAACATGGAATAGATATGGTGCAGATCCTTCACCTCTGAATAGATGCGACTTAAATGCAAATATCTTTCAATGCAAGTCTCCTCCGACTTGAACGTGGAATAGATATGGTGCACATCCTTCACCTCTGAATAGATACGACTTAAATGCAAATATCTTTCAACTCAAGTCTCCTCCGACTTGAACGTGGAATAGATAGGTTGCACATCCTTCACCTCCAAAGTGACTTAAATGCAAATATCTTTCAACGCAAGTCTCCTCCGACTTGAACGCGGAATAGATAGGGTGCACATCCTTCACCTCCAAAGCAACTTAAATGCAAATATCTTTCAACGCAAGTCTCCTCCGACTTGAATGTGGAATAGATAGGGTGCACATCCTTCACCTCCAAATAGATGCAACTTAAATGTAAATATTTTTTAACGCAAGTCTCCTCCGACTTGAACGCGGAATAGATAGGGTGCACATCCTTCACCTCCGACTAGATGCGACTTAAATGCAAATATCTTTCAGATGCGACTTAAATGCAAAGGTCTTTCAACGCAAGTCTCCTCCGACTTGAACGTGGAATAGATATGTACACATCCTTCACCTCTGAATAGATGTGACTTAAATGCAAATATCTTTCAACGCAATTCTTCTCCAACTTGAATGTTGAATAGATAGGGTGCACATCCTTCACCTCCGAATAGATGCCACTTAAATGTAAATATCTTTCAACGCAAGTCTCCTCTGACTTGAACGCGGAATAGATATGGTGCACATTCTTCACCTCCGAATAGATGCGACTTAAATACAATGGCCTTCTCGGTGAATGAAAATGCAATTGTCCTCCCGGGAAATGAAAATGTAATGGCCCTCTTGGCAAATTAAAAATGCAATGACCCTCTCAGAAAATGAAAAATGTAATGGCCCTCTTGGCAAATTAAAAATGCAATGACCCTCTCGGGAAATGAAAAATGCAATATCCCTCTCGGCAAATGAAAAATACAATGGCCCTCTTGGCAAATAAAAAAATGCAATGGCCCTCTCGGCAAATGGAAAATGCAAATGATGAATAACTCGATGATTGTCCACTGTAACGAGGTGGATGGCTCGATGATCGTCCACTATAACGAGGTGGATGGCTCGATGATTGCCCACTGTAACGAGGTGGATGGCTCGATGATTGTCCAACTGTAATGAGGTCGATGACTCGATGATGGTCCATTGTAATGAGGTGGATGGCTTGATGATTTTCCACTGTAACGAGGTGGATGGCTCGATAATTGTCCACTGTAACGAGGTGGATGGCTCAATTTTTCAACTGTAACGAGGTGGATGACTCGATGATTGTCTTGAAAGTGTCATCCTCTTGATGATTTCATCTGTCCCTGTGTTCGAAAATGAACAATTAGTAGATACAATGTCTCTTTAGCTAGAAACTTAATCAAGAAACTTTAAGGAAAGATTCACAAGAGAATTTGTTCAAAGTGTCTGATCACTTTGACACAAGTGAGCAAACATCATTTTGCTCTTGAACACTTTGTGTTGGCTCATTTCTTATTGGAGGATTTGTACGAGGCACCGGTGGCTCGTATCGTGAATTTACTTTTTTCCATTATGGCAATGCTGGAGATTTTGAAGTCGACTTTGAACTTCAAGCGATGCAGGAGATCATTTGAAGTTGACAGTATTTGTTGAAAATTTTTAGGTCTTCCTCAAAAATTTTGTCCCAGTTAGATCTTTCGACAAAACACGAAATGATCTCCAATCTTGACTTGCTGGAGATAACATCTTTATTGTGAAATCTAAAATTTTGTCCCAGTTTTATTACAAGAAGAAAAGAAAATCACACTGGTATATGATCGAGTCGTCGTGATGCCTACATATCCTGTTGAACCAGGAATCAGGTCAAATGTAGTTCCAATCCTGTAGATGATAAATGATGCAAAGAATCTGAGATAAGATCGTCAGTAGAAAATGTACAATATGAACATGATGAAATAGGAAAATAATATTCCCTGCGATATTCAAAGCCTAAAGACAAAAGATATAAAAGATATGTCACATTTTTGGGACAGACAACCCAATGAAAAATAGGCGTCTCACACTGACGAGATTAGCCTGATGTCACTTTTTACCATGGACATCCCCAAAAAAAAAACCAAATTATTATTTTTAAAGAAAGAATTTAAAAAAATGCTTTGAAAAATATTAAAAGGTGGATTCTAGCCCTTTTTATTTTTTTGTTTGTTTTTGTTTTGTTTTTTTTTAATTGAAAAAATAAAATATGAAGAGAGTCAAATCTTGACTATTTTTGGTACAAACAGTTAGGAGTGCATGTAAATCCCTCTAATTTTTTTCTTTGGCGAAATGGTCTGATAGACCCTTGTACTTATATAAGTTTTTATTGTGAACCGTTCTACTTATCTCTTTGTCATCTAAACCCTTGAATCCATCGAAACACAACATTTTGAACCCATTTTTTCCTACTCAACTGTGTGTATCACAAACGCTTGACACATAATATTAAAAATAATTATAAAATGACACGTATGATTATAAAATGACAAGTGTATATATAGCCACTCCATGTCATCCTTTCCTTTTATCATATTTGATTAATGAATTTGTACTTTTTTTTCAATTTTTATATGCCTCTGCCATAGCTATCCCCATTCCCACAAATCACAATCTCATTTCATATCTCTCTCTCATCTTCCTTGCACTTTTTCTTTCCCAACCTCTTCTATTCTTTCCATTGAAAAAGAAATATCGAAATGATTTCTGGTTGTTCACAATCTCCTCGAAGCTCGGAGTTGATTTTGGGTTCTGTTGGATTGGGATTTAAGTGGTGACTGGTGGCGTTAGGAAGAGTGGGGATCTGTTGGGTGGTCTGGTTGTTCATAATATCTCCGGAGTTTTGGGCTGGCGGCGTTGTAAAGGTAGAGGTTTATTGGTGGAGTTGATTTGGATTTCTTTTTATTGTTGTGGGCTCTCACTTACAGCTGCTGGTTGAAGCTTGTTAGAGACGGTGAGAACGGAAGTGGTTTGATCGAAAAAGGTGTGGAGGAGGAGGAGAAGGCAGCAAGGTTGGGTTTGGTTTAGGACTGAAACAGAGGTCATTTAGGAGGTGGATGACTGAAACAGGGGGTCAATGCGGGAAATTATTTGAGTTTTTTTGTTGGTTTTGTTTGATTTTAAACTTATCAATGTAGGTTTTTCAATTTATTTGTCGTTTAGTCTGGATTTCATCTACTATTTGGGTCTTTGTTTGATTTTGGGGTTTAGTCGATTACATTGATTTTGTTGAAAAAATTTCGGGATTTTACTTTGTTTTGTTCCTAACGTTAGTGTTATAAGATGTTTTGTAGCAGTGTTATGCCTTCAATGGCGTGTTTTATGATTTGATTAGATTATAGGATTCTAACAAAAATGAATTTTTATGGTGATGAAGAAGAATACAACAAGATCAACCAATATTGAAGAAAAAAATAAGTGAAAATGCATGATAAATAGAGTAGTGTAATGACGAGAAAAAATAGAGAAGATTAATCTGGGGGTAGAAGATTGAAAAAAAAGCCAGAAAAACCTCAAATTTTGTCCAACAATGGTGTTAGATGCAAATGAGAAGATGATGGCTTTATGAAGCCCTAATGTGACTTTTAGACCCCTTTCCAAGGGTCTTACGCTCCTAATAGGTGTGTATCACACGCTCTTTGATATCAGCTGCCACATAGGATGCCAAGTCAAAAATAGTGTTTAAAATGTTGTGTTTCGATGGATTCAGGGGTTTAGATGGCAAAGGAATAAGTAGAAGGGTTCACAATACATACTCATACAAGTACAAGGAAGGGTTCATCAGACTATTTCACTTTTTTTCTTTTTCTAACTAAGATTGAATTCAAGGTAATACCTACAGTTTCAAGTGGTACCTCAAACATACTTAAAGATCAACAAGATTGTTCGTCTTGCTTCAAACGAAGATTTTGAACTGTACCAATCCTCATGTTTCAAGTTCCTTCACAACAAAGAAAAGTGATATTTCACACATATTTGAAGCGTTTGATTTGAGGACATTTTTTAAAGTGCACTCACACTCACAAGAATGTTCAATGCATGCAATTGTGATACCATATGCTTGGCGCTTATGTAAATCTCCACTAATGTGAGAACATTTGGAATGAGATCATGTAGGGATTGTCATTGGCTTGTAACATAGGCTTAGAGATGGGTAGAATATATATTTGGGATAAGAGTGACTTAATTCTTTCTTGAGCATCACACTGAATTTGTGATTTTGACAATTGATATGTCTTTGGCGTCTGATCCTCTTTGTTGTCCTCTTTTTTTCGACCTTTTCTGAATCCTTATTCGTTGGAGCTTCTCCTTTTTTCACCATTTTCTTTTGTTTCTACTTTTTTTTGAGTCCTTATTTGTTGGAACTTTCTTTTTTTCACCCCTTTCTTTTGAAGTTTTCTCCATTATTTTTTTTGTTGGAATATTTTGTTTCTCTTCTCTTCTTTCATTGACTCTGTAGGAGTGTTTTTATCTGTCTTTATGTCTTTCTTTTCTTTGTTTTTTCCTTTCTCTAGAAGTCATTTTAGCTTTCTTGAATTTGAGAGACTTTATATCTTTTGCCTTTGACATCTTCAAATTTGGATCATCTCTTATATTCTGCACATCTTTGGTGGGCTCAAGAAGGTTGGGCCAAGAGAGGGATAGTGCATGTAAGCACTCAGAAGAGTAATGACTAAGATGTGGTTGTCCAAAGAAAAGGGTTCAGGCTCAAAGTGGGGAAAACTAGGGATTAATGTCATTTGGTAGGCTTTGAAAGGCATAATCGGGTCAAAAAAGGCCTACAATCCTTTTCCAAACCAAACATTACTCAGGATTTTGCCTCGAAAAATATTCAGGCCAGGTTCTAGATCAACAGTGCAATGCAATTGAATTTTGATCTAAAAACCTTCCACACCATGCACATGAAACCATGAGGTTGATTTTATTCTTATCTTGAATGCCTGCAAGAGAATTTTCAAGCATCACAAAAGTACAATGAGAGGTACCAAAAGAGTTTATAGTTTACCACAAAGTCAGTCCTCTCCATCATATCACATATATTTACATGCTCCTAACTGCATTGGTCCCATTTGAGCTGAAGACATGACTCTTATAATATATACACAATATTTTTTTTAAAGAATAAATATCGAACCCGAGAAGGATTGCCTACGTATCTCATCGAGATGAGAATCACGTGTGCGTAGTTCATGCATATATGGTATGAAAATATGCACAAACTATTTTACTTTATCTTTTTGAAATTTGAAATAATGATTACCGAAACCAAGAAGGGCTGCCTACGTATCTCACTGGGATGAGAATCAGGTTTGCGTAGCTCGGACAGATATGGCTTTGAAAATATGCACACATTATTTTACTTTATTTTTAAAATTTGAAAGAATGAATACCGAACCCAAGAAGGGTTGCCTACGTATCTCACCAGGATGAGAATCAGGTTCGCGTAGTTCGAGCAAATATGGCTTTGAAAATATGCACACAAATTTAATTTTATTCTTTTTGAAACTTGAAAAAAATGCAAACCAAACTCAAGAAGGGTTGCCTACGTATCTCACCGAGATGATAATCAGGTATGCGTAGTTCGTTCAGATAAGGCATAAAATAATTCTAAGGTATACACAAACTCGAAGCAATGCTTGTAATTTCAGCATCGACTTACATCCTTAGTCAGAGAATATATTTTGACTTTTTGTACAAACATATTTTGTGTTCTCTCAAATGTCCGCTAGCGTACCTATCTTTGTATTGTTCTTTCTTGAATGTCTCTTGAAACTGTGTTCTCCCAATTATTCACAAAACCATGCATTGTTATAATCATCCCCGACTGTTGTCGGGGATGATTTTCCTGTAAAAACATGAGAAATGCGTGAAAGTAGGGCCATCAAAAATAAAAGAAATAACCAAATAGATGAGTGCGACTTGATAGTCAAAGACTCTCCTGATTTGTCTTTTCTACTAGTTATTAATGTCTTGTGAAATCTAAAGACTCAGTTTTCGTGAGTTCTCTTATCCCTTGCCGCTCCAGACGAGCAATAACCTTGAAGCTGTCAAAAATAACTCAAAAGGTAAAAGTAACTTGGTAGTGACTTGATATTTGTGCCTATGAAGCTCTTGAAAAGCTTTTTAAAAAAAAAAATACATTAGTATACAACATATTCACATATACATATATATCACATAACCCACAAACAATGAATACATGCTTTACACAAATGTGTCTTGAGTGTTGACTCATCTCAGGCAAATGCGATAAATTCAAGGTTTTGGCTTCGCTCTACACTAGCTGACTAAGAATGGGATTTGACAAGACTTGGTTACCCGAGTTGGACAAACTACGGGGTGAAGTATAATAAACGACGTTGGATGACCACAAACCAACTATTCGTTTATCACTTCAAAAGAATTCGAAGGTCCTTTTCTGAAGGGCAGCCGTGGAAAGCCACGTAACCACCCTTTTTCCTAATGCAATCTATTTGCCATTTGGCGAAAATCATGCCATGAAATGCAATGACAGTATACATACAATTAAATAAATAATGAATAAATAATAAGTACAATATACAAATAATCAACAAAATATAGAAGATACAAGATATAACACAATAAAAGAAAAGTCTTCTCAATTTGAAAAAATGAACTCATAGTGGTTAGAACTTCTATATCCCCATTGGAGTAGTCATTCTGTTTACATCCCCTGAATTTTATCCACCACCCATTAATTTAATGACCAAGATATTCTTTAAATAGGAAATTGAAAATCATCAATAGTGCAATACCATTATCTTAAAACCGTGGGCCAAAACCACCGGTTAATAAAATATTTGTGTATGAAATCTTATCCATATTTGAATGAATTTCTAGACTGTGCAAAATATCAAAATGAATATTAACAGATGTAACGAATAAAATGAATATTAAAAATTGTAATGAACGTAACCAATGAAATGTAAAAAATGCAATTTAACAGAAATAATGATTTAATCAAAATGAACAAATATTTGAATGTAGTCAACCGGCTATGACAAAAAATAATGTAATTAAAATTAACTGATAAAAAATCCTGAAATTTTGACAAATAAGGATAAATATTGATAAAGTTATTTAAAATTATAAAAAATGTATTTTGAACTATTGAACAAATAAACTTAAAAATTACGAATTTTGAAAATGTTAGGCCAAAATTGGGTGTCAACATTGAGACAATTGCTAAAAAAGGGTATGGATGCTAATGAATCTGATAGCAATGGACGTACAGTTTTGCATATAGCAGCTTCAAAAGGAAGTGTTGAATGTATTCTTCTACTACTCGACTTTGGAGCAGATCCAAATAGAATAGATTCTGAAGGAAATGTTCCATTGTGGGATGCAATGTTCCAAATAAAATTGCTTGTGGACAATGGAGCAACGATATCTTCAGGAGACGTAGCTCAGTTTGCTTGCTTTGCAGTCGAGCAAGGCAGCCTAGACTTGCTTAAGAAGATCATCAAGTATGGAGGTGATGTCACTCTTCTTAACAGACTAGGCACGACAGCAATGCACACTGCTATTTTTGAGGAGAATGTGGAAATAGTTGAATTCCTGATGGAACAAGCAACGGACGTTGATAAACCAGACGTTCACGGTTGGACACCAAGAGCATTGGCTGAATATCAGGACTACAAAGAGATAAAGGAGCTTTTCAACTTGATGCAACCAACTAGTAAAGAAACCAATGTCTGTCCTCCTGAGGCGCCTGGTGCTCCTTACCTTACCAAATATCAGAGCGATCCCACGATTCATCTCTCCACTCCGGGAGAAACAACATCACCTAAAATTGACAATTCAAGAATTCCAGACAGAATAACCATCGGCTGTCTAGAGAAAGCTCATATGCGTAGAAGGGTTGTGCTTTTGCCGGATTCCATTCAAGAGCTACTTGATATCGGTGCTGAGAAATATGGCATCTCTATCGCGAAAGTATTAACTGAAGATGGAGAACTTATTGAGGACATTGCAGTGATAAGAGATGGAGATCATCTAGTTCTTGCTACTTCAGAAAATTAAACACACCTCAATTGTACATACTTCAGAAATGAATCTTATTAATCTGTAAATTTTGTGCTCGTCATTTTGAAAATGAGAAAAATGACTTTTCTAATGGAAGTAGGAAAAACAAGTTTCACAATTCTTTCCACTTCCAATATACCCCATCTTGTCTCCCACCCCTTAACCCCCATCCCCACCACTCCCACCTCCCATAGAATATATCTAGATTATATACAAACTTTTTTAGGACAATATTTTTTTACCTACTTTAAACTTGTAATCTTAATATACATGCGATCATTTTGATGAATTTTTTTTGTTACATGTATAGACTATAGTTATTATAAAAAAAAACCTGGTAAACAAAAGATGCATTAGTTTTTGAAAAGAAAAATGTTTTAAGATTGGAGTGCTAGAAGAACACTATGTGATCAATGGTCTCCTAACAATAGGAGAGATCAAATTGAATTTGAAGACCTAACTATGGAATTTATATGCACTGGGAGGAAATAAGTACATATAAGGATGTCAAGTATTTAGTAGGTTATCATCAGAGATTGGGGCGGAGCAGTAAATACTTCTTCATCCTTAACCAAATGTCTCAGGTTCGAGCCTTGGATATGGAGTTGCCTTTGGTAGGAAACATCTAACCCCCAAAGTGGTACTTCTCGACGTAAATCCGAATCAGTCGGACCGCATGATGGTACCAACACCGGGTAAGAAATTAAAAAGAAAAATGTATTTAGTAGGTTGATGTAAACTGAATTCTTCAAATTCTGGAAATTCTTTAACACTGCATTCTGATATACAAATATACAATATTGTTTCTTTTAAAATATAACTTAAATTATTGCCTAAAGGTCTGTGGAGGAGCCAAAGTGATGAGTTCCAGTCCAACTCTAATGTGGTATGATGTCCGGGTCAACTTGATATACACCTCGACTAATTCTATGGAATACCATCTCCCACCATTACAGATACTGGGAGACTCTGTCCCCATGGCTCATACAGCTTTATAAACAACAAATTTCTAAGATCAACATGAAATGAACTTCATTTACACAGAAAATCTCACAAATGATGAACTTGACAAAATGCTACATTTATACTTAGAGCTTTATTTACACAGAAAACCTAATACTGCAGGATACATAGAAAATACTAACTGCTGACAGGTCATATTATACAAGATTACACAGTGAGAGAGAAGAAAACAAAATCTTCTGATGAATGCATAGCTATCTGCAATAAACTGCATGGTATTAGTTCGACGACTTGACACCTAATATTTTAGAGAGCTCTTTTATTAAAGGTTTCTCTTTAATTTCTTCATTTTTCTCTAAACGCCATTTTTTCGACCTCTCTTCAGCCTGAGAATAAAGGTTAACATTCGTTAGATAGCGATAGAATCAAATATTGAAGAATAGTTGAACATTTGCTTACCCAAATCCTTAAAGGACTCAGCTGCTCTTTGAATGTTTCCAATCTTGGCTGAACGATGTCCTTCCCTTTCGTCCGGATATCATCAGGCTGCCCGACATCAGAATCCTCCACATATGACATAAACCACAATAACTTGGGAGGAAGTAACCTAATTTCTTTGCAATAGTGAGGGGGTTATAATTTCGTAAGGACACACAAATAACTTGTGGGCACGAAATCTTTTTCTGCTTCTTCTACATTTCTATTTCAGAATTTATTTAGTTTCTTGATTGTAAAATAGAAACTGATTTGTTAAAGAACGGGTTGAAACACAGATAATAACAATTTTTTCGTGCCTTAATGAATGACCTTTTTAGTTATGCTGTACCTTGACTCGGAAATTAGGTGTGCATAGGTGTTCGATCTGATTTTATGTATTATCGATTTGATTTCGCACAGCCCTACCGGAAACGAGTGGACTTCAATTTGATTCCAAACAGATGTACAAAGAACCATCTAATATCATCTCATCATATTTTGATCCCCACATTGAACTACTAATACCAAATTTACAAAATTGGAATTTCTTCTATTTCTTGAGCATTCTATTGGGTTCGAAAGTGATCTTGGCGTCATGCGGAAGCTTACAATTGCAAATCATAAGGCGATAAATTAGATGATTTATAAAACTATACTAAAAGACATAATATTATTATATGATATGACTAATTGGCCTACATAATTAAAAACTAATTAAAAACATAAAAATTGTAGAGAGAAAATCTCTCCATAAACAAAACTCTCTAAACGACTACATTGTGGATTCTATTGTGTTATGCTATGAGAATAGGGATCTTCAATTTATAGATCTCCAAACTTTTCATAAACCAAATATGGAAGAAAATTATATTTTCCTTTTAGAAAAAGTTCAAGCATTTATGGTAATACTTTGACTTTTCGTTAAGAAAAAAAATAAACTTCAAATAAGGAAAGAAAATCAGGGCAAAACCCTAACGCATTCCTCTCTTCCAACTCTCTAAGGTTATATATTTGAGTCACCAAGGGAGCGGAAAGGGCAGGAGCTCCCAGAGAAGAGAAGGGTAAAAAAAACAAAAAAAATTAATACTACATATTTTGATCCCCACATTCAAAGCAGTTTGGTTTAGACAAACGAATTCCAAATTCAATCAGTAAAATGTAGACACAAAAGAAAATTTGTTAATCATTTACAGTAAGGTGCACATTCTACTCTCTATAGTTCCAAGGTGCATCAGCTCTAATTCTGTTCCTGTTGCTCAATTTCTGCATCCTGTGGGTATAGTCTTGCAGCATGGATCAATATGCCCGGTAAATGGAGGAAGACGGTTAATGTGCAGTTGACGAAGTTAATATCTCCTAATTTAGCATCATACGATATCTCTTGGCTATATATCACAAGGTACCCCATGAATAATGTCTGCGCAAGGTGCATCTATCACAAGCAGTATTCAAGTCACTCATATTATTCATTCATTAGACAGAGGCGAGTTCAAAACTAGAATAAACAAGTTCAAAAAATGACTGTGATCACATTGTATGCATACAACTGCTTACATTTATCGCCCAATGAATTGTGTGGCTGCTGTCCAAGACAACAAAACCAAAGGTGGAGAACATTATGACGAAACAATATTTCATGCAACTGAGGTAGATTTTTCTCCTTTTCCTTGTTCTGATGATTCTATACAAGAAACTTCCACAGCCAGTTGGTGTACCTGCCAAAAGTCGGAGAACATAGCTGGAGAACAACCATGGAATGTCAAGATTTAACAAAATATTCTTCAAATAAGGAAGAATAGAGAACAACAAGGGCTAATCAACTACACATACAGAAGGAGCAGAGTAGTAACAGAGCAAGCAAATGTGGTAACAACATATAAATTAGCCAAGAATGCACAAATTCTAGTAGCCACTTTTAGCAAACTGCACAAGAATGATATAAAACGCGATGGAGAGCAGCACTTGTCTTGAGAAAGAGAGCAGCTCATTCATGCGCAAAAATTAGGATTTCCGGTAAGTCTAGTGATTATTGAGGATAACAAGTATATTATATATATACAATCTCGCTTTGTACACAATCGAAACTACAAAAAACAGGTTCTTGATAATATGATATGACAAGAAACCAGTAAAAAAGAAAACACAGAAAACTTGATCAACAACAGATATCTAAACATTGTTTAGCATCATTTGAGTCTTACCGTTGCTCGATTTTGAAGAGATAATTGGTAAAAGCGTTAACAGAAGCACCGAATAAACAGGCAGCCAACATCAAGAGTAAGACCCTCGTCTTCTGCATAAGACAGAAGATTTAAGTTATTAGAAGCGACTTCAAGAATAATTCAACAAAATTTACGAGTCATTGATCACGTATCACTTGATGAGAAAAGTTAGCACAAACAAATGTGCACGATAGGGCAATAACGGAAGACAACCCAAATCTAAACTTTCCCTTCTTCTATTTGAACCAAGAGGAGACAAACTAATGCAAACACAAGCACTGTTTTGGAGCAGCAAGTATATCAACCAAATCAAATGAGACAAAGCAATAATAAATCAACAATACGAGACACCAAATTAACGTGGAAAACCTCTTCGGTGTGAAGAGTAAAAACCACAAGGATAAAGCTCCACTATAATCAACAAGAGTTACAAATGTTCTCCAAAATGGCCACCAAAGAAGTGCCAAACAGTGAGCAACAACAACT